>JBCEWE010000050.1:510368-515368 GCA_039877035.1 Silurus lanzhouensis
AGAGAAGAGATGAGAGAGAGAGAGAAGAGAAGAGAGAGAGAGAGAGAGAGGAGAGAGAGAGAGAGAGAGAGAGGAGAGAGAGGAGAGAGAAGAGAGAGAGAGAGAGGGAGGAGGAGAGGAGAGAGGGGGGGGAGAGAGAGAGGAGAGAGAGGAGAGATGAGAGAGAGAGAAGAGGAGGAGAGAGAGAGAAGAGGAGAGAGAGAAGAGGAGAGAGAGAGAGGAGAGAGAGAGAGAGAGAGAGAGAGAGGAGAGAGAGAGGAGAAGAGAGAGAGAGAGAGAGAGAAGAGAGAGAGAGAGAGAGAGAAGAAGGAGAGAGAGAGAGGAGAGAGAAGAGAAGAGAGAGGAGAGAGGAGAGAGAAGAAGAGAGAGAGAGAGAGAAGAGAAGAGGAGAGAGAGAGAGGAGAGAGAGAGAGAGAGGGAGAATGAGAAGAGAGAGAGAGGAGAGAGGAAAGAGAGAGAGGAGGGAGAGAGAAGAGAGAAGGAGAGAGAGAGAGAGAGAGAGAGAGAGAGAGAGAGAGAGAAGGAGAGAGAGAGAGAGAGAGAGGAGGAGAGAGAATGAGACAGAGACAGAGAGAGAGAGAGAGAGAGAGAGAGAGAGAGAGAGAGAGAGAGAGAGAGGAGAAGAGAGAGAGAGAGAGAGGAGAGAGAGGGAGAGAGAGAGAGAGAGAGGAGAGAGAGGGAGAATGAGAGAGAGAGAGAGAGAGAGAGAGAGAGGGAGAGAGAGGAGAGAGAGAGAGAGAGAGAGAGAGAGAAGAGAGGAGAAGAGAGAGAGAGAGAGAGAGGAGAGAGAGAGAGAGAGAGAGAGAGAGAGAGAGAGAGAGAGAGAGAGAGAGAGAGGGAGAGAGAGAGAGAGAGGGAGAATGAGAGAGAGAGAGAGAGAGAGACAGAGAGAGGGAGAGAGAGAGCGGGAGAAGGAGAGAGAGAGGGAGAAGGAGAGAGAGAGGGAGAGTTTTCCCGCAGGCACAGGGCCGTGATTGCTGCGGTCGGATGATGGATCGCAGCAGAGCGACGTGGAGAAGTGATGTATTGCTGGAGTGTGTAGGTGGAAGCAGCAGCTCGAGGAACTTTATCACACCCAGGTGCTGTATACAGAAGCGCAGTAAAGACAATGAAAGCATATTTCACATGCTGAAGTGTGTGTACCTGGGGATTCCTCAATATTGCGTGGAAAATGAAATGAAAGTCTGGGGAAGAAGGAAAAAAAAAAGAGTGAATGTTAAATATTTCTGTGATCTCAGGGAGAACGGTGCGCTTGGCTCCGAGCGGAGATCAGGCACTGGAGCAGGAGAACATCTGATGTACGGAATAAAACACTCCGACTCGTGCTGTTGTAGGGATCCGAAAAGTTCCATTATTTCTATTTTAATAACAATGTTTTATTCCTCTCGTTCCACAGCTCCATACCGTTCGCTCGTGTTGTTCACGTGATCTAATTCATGCTTCTTGTTTTCGCACGTTTATTTTTGACTCCTAGTGGAGGAACTGCCATTTACAGCTACTATAACGTACGTGATAACAGGAAGTAACTATAACTTTAAATAGATCAAATTATAACAATCTTAAATCAGACAAAAAAAATCATAAACTTTGTGAAATCCAGTTTTCAGTCCAGATGTTGGTGAAGTGAAGCACAAAATGTTTTCTTTGGAAGTCAAGAGAGCAGATAAGCAGGAGAAGAACTCGAGGTTTAATGACTCATCGTGATGGAGCTCTTTATTCCGAATCCGTTGCTCGGGTTGAGAGCTGGTGAATAAAAGCGAGAGATTTCCGGTCTCGTCTCCACCCCCACCGTGACTCAGGTGGCGTCTACGCTTCCGACTGCTCCGACACTCGCTTCACAAAATTAGCCGCTTTGTAAACAGATCTTTTCAGAAAATTGAGCCGCGTTCATGTCATGCTGTTTATTCACCCGTGTGGAGAAAAACAAAAACAAAAACATGGAAGACGGAAGGTTTCGAAAAGATGAAAACGCTCACAACGACCCAGGTGACCTTGACCAAATCTAAAGTGTCTTGCTGGGGTTTTTTTGCTAATGAATGTTAAATAACCATTTCCAGTTTTGTTTGTGTTTAAATGGCTGCAGAAGAACTCGGAGCTCCTGAGAACTTTCCATCCAGAGCACTTTTCCTTTAATTGACCAAAAAACAGTCAAAAAAGATGCTCACAGAATACGAAGCTAATCGGGGGCAATTAGGGCAATTTCTGTACAGGGTGCTTGTATAGTGTGTGTGTGTGTGTGTGTGTGTGTGTGTGTGTGTGTGTGTATTGGGGGTTTGGGTAGTTTTTTGTTTGATCAAATAATTAAATTTAAAGACTATTATTTAGGCAGACCTTTAAAATCCTAATGATTTCCATTCGAATGAACTCCGTGTTTTCCAGGAACTCGGATTTTATAGAACAACAAAAAACTTTTATAGAAGTAAATGATGTGTGTTTATCCCTGATTATGAAGACTGGAGCGACTGTGGAGAAGGAAAAACTCCCTTAGATGAATGAGGAAGAAACCTTGAGAGGAACCAGACTCAAAAGCAGAACCTCATCCTCATTTGGGTGTCATCAAGAGTGTGATTATAGTCTTTAAACACTACAGAACACTGGAGAGTGAGAACTAACATGAGCACTGGAGTGTGTAATTATGAGTGATGTTCTTTAAATTTTGTTCTTTAAATTTAATTTGCCCCATGCAGACTTACCACCGGTGTCCCACAAGGCTCGGTACTTGGTCCCCTCCTTTTCTCCCTCTATACCCACTCCATTGGTGAAGTCATATCCTCACATGGGTTTTCTTATCACTGCTATGCAGATGACACTCAACTCATCTTTTCTTTCCCTCCATCAGATACCACAGCTTCCGCTCGGATCTCAGCATGCTTGTCAGACATATCTTTATGGATGAGGGCTCACCAACTTAAACTCAACCCCAGCAAAACAGAACTGCTGGTCATCCCAGGTGATTCATCTCCAGGTCAAGATCTACAAATAACACTTCATGACTCTCTGCTCTCCCCTTCAGCCACTGCTCGTAACCTTGGGGTAACTATGGACAATGAACTGTCTTTTTTCCCACATGTCGCTAATGTTGCTCGTTCTTGTCGATTTCTTCTCTATAACATCCGAAGGATTCGACCATTTCTGTCCATACAGGCTGCCCAGTTGCTTGTTCAGTCTCTTGTCATTTCAAGACTGTACTACTGCAACTCTCTGCTGGCAGGTCTTCCCCTGAGCGCTATTCGTCCACTGCAAATGATCTAAAACACAGCTGCACGACTTGTGTTCAATCTGCCCAAGTTCTCCCACACCACCCCACTGCTGCTCCTCCACTGGCTTCCAGTAGCTGCACGTATCAGATTCAAAACACTGATGCTTGCCTACAAGGCCAAAAATGGACCAGCACCATCTTACCTCAGTGACCTCATCACATCTCGCACTGCACCACGCTGTCTGAGATCCTCCAGCACTGCTCGACTGGTACCACCTTCTCTCAGATTGAGAGGTAAGTACAATTCAAGGCTCTTCTCTGTTCTGGCACCGAGGTGGTGGAATGAACTTCCCCTAGATGTCCGTACAGCAGAGTCCCTGATTATCTTTAAGCGACGACTGAAGACCTACCTCTTTCTAAAATACTTAAATTAGCACTTTCCAAGTTTGTAGAATTCGAGTTATATTTATATTGAGTTTGTATTCTTGCGTACCAGTGTAGATTTATTCACTACTAGAGATTTAAAGCACTTTTGTACGTCGCTCTGGATAAGGGCATCTGCTAAATGCCGCAAATGTAAATGTAAATGTTCTTTCTACAGTCAGATGATGTTGTGGAGCAAGGAGCTACTGAGCAACTCATAAAATATCTCAACATCTGAGATCATCATAAATCCAACACCAGCTTCTCCATGCCAGAGCCCTTAAACATTAAAACCAGTAAAATGTGCTCTTATACGACCTGAAGTGTTTCATTTATATCCTGAGTTAAAGACATTTATCTCATTTATACAATTGGTGTTTGAAGGTGCTGGAATTTGCACACGTGATCAGAAGTCCAACATTATAACTGTTAAGATGCTGCTTTCCTGCTACAGCTCACACTTTTATCCAGTTATGTTACATATCATGGAATTAAGAATTTATCATGGCCATGATGGTCCTTCACACACACGATGACACTGTTGTTGTGACTGTGGACTTGTCAAAGGATGTACATTATATATCTGTAATATGAAGATACACAAACACACACACACACACACACACACATTTTTATCACATTTTAAATGAGGAGGTTTCTTTCCTCATTTAAAAAAAACTTGATGGCGCTCAAGGGCTCTGAGGTGTCAATACTTTTGCTCAGCGTGGTACAGAGGTGATCTTCGTTGCACATTGGTGAAGGGGTGATGATGATCGAGTACGTTGCACCTGTGCACTTTGATTTGAACTGCTGATGATGTTGGGTTTCCATGGAAACGCTGTACAACACGAGGTTGGCTTGGGGACAAGATGCAAACGTCACATTCAGACGATCTATACGACTCTCTCTCTCTCTGTGTGTGTGTGTGTGTGTGTGTGTGTGTGTGTGTGTGTGTGTGTGTGTGTGTGTGTGTGTGTGTGTGTGTGTGTGTGTGTTTGTGTGTGTGTGTGGTCATATTATAGATAGATTATAGATATATAGGATGAAGTAGGATCTTTTTGCTCTCTTTGGACTGATTGGACCAAAAAGAAAGTGAAGAACCATCATGCAGAGAACATCACACCTGAGAAGGTTCCATCACTTTATGTGCTTAAGAGTAGACATACACACACACACACACACACACACACACTTGGGTGTTCTCCAGTGACCGTCTGTCAGAGTGAACAGTGGTAAATTTAATATGGCACATTCAGGTCAACACACACTCTCTCTCACACACACACACACACACACACACACACACACACACACACACACACACATACTCTTACACACACACACACACACACACACACACACACACACACACACACAC
>JBCEWE010000050.1:520368-587868 GCA_039877035.1 Silurus lanzhouensis
CTCTAATTAACCAGAGACAATCACAATACTGAACATCATGTCTAACCAATAAACAGGAAATGATGTTAATGCTGTGCTTTCCTTCTTTATACTGTAGCTACCTTATGTTGCCAGAATTTTAGGTCAAAAGATCTTGCTGCTCTATATTCCCAGTGCTCCGTTACCGATATTCCCAGTTTCTAATATTCCCAGAGTATTATATTGCCAGCAGCTGTCATTCTCACTGACCAGTATTACCAATTCCTGGCATCGCTTTTTATTTTCAACATATTCCGGGTATCCGTCAGTCCCACTACCTGCATCCCAGGGCAGACTTCATTCTCCTGCTGTACATTCACAGGGTCCAAGTTTGGAGACTCGCTTTGTTAACAAGAAACTACTTTATTTGTCTACATTTCCACACAATCAGCTTTAAAATAGTCCCCTCGCACAGCAATTCATCTCCAAGTGTTCTTCTGGAATGTGTCCTGGAATCTTCATTTCAAAAGCGCTTCTGCGATTTGTGCTGCATCTCTGCAATGGTGTCAAACCGGTGACCTTTGCAAAGGATCTTCATCTTCAGGAAGAGGGCGAAGTCTGCAGGAGCCAAATCAGGCGAGTAGTGTGGGTGCAGAAGTGAGATCATGTTGGTGAAAAACTCACGTGTAAGGAGGAGCTTGGTGACAGTGTGCACACGTGGTCAGAACAGCATAAAATACTTAAAACCCTCTCACACTGGGATCTTCTCTGACATTCAGACAGCGGACGTGAGCCAGGGACAGATGAAGACGTGCAGCCATGTGAACAGTGTATACATCTATCATATGTCTGGCCCTGTGCCCTCAGTCTCAGTACCGCAGAGCTGCACTGCTTCCTCACTTCCTCACTTGCTTGGTCTTTATGAAGGCTGGCTGGAGGACAGCAGGCCAGCACTCATGAATTATTTAGACGAGTCAACCGGTTATGAAACACACACTGTCCTGTCGGCCTCGCCTCTACACCGCTCGTTGCCCTTTGATCGAGAACTCTACAGGGTGTGTTAGGAAGCGTCTGAGTGAAACAGCCGGCTCGCTGTGGCGTGCTAACAGCTCGCTAATGTTCACCCTCAGTGCTACACGGCGCAGGAAGCCATTAAAGATGCAGTTTGAGGTTCACCTCAGAGCTACAGTCAGCGTATCTATAGATACAGAACATTATATTTCCAGGAGTTTATTTTCTAGATTTTGATATTTCAAGGACATTTTACTTCCAGAAACTATTATTTCCAAGAACTTTGTATTTCCAGAGTTTTTTTCCTTCCGAAACTTTTTTTTTTTTTTTAAACGTTATATCCAGAAATATTTCCTTGGATCTTTATCCAGAATTTTGTATTTTTATGTTGTTGTTGTTTTTTTTCCCCCAGAATCTTCTATTTTCAGAGTTGTTTATTTCCAGAACCTTTTACTTCCATTGATTCTTTATTTTCAGAATCTTTTATTCCTATTGTTATTTAGCTCCAGAACCCTCCAGGGTTCTTATCATAATCATTCATTTCCAGAAAAGTATTATTCTATGGTTGTCTATTTCCAGAAATGTAGATTTCTAAAGATTTCCCACACTTATAGAGTAAGTTCTAACCAGTCAAGATCTGATAGACACATCTGTAAAAGTGCCAGTGATGTGTTTGCCTTGGAGTCAAGGGTTTACAGTAGAGATTTGTTTCTCCGTTTTCATTATAATTTTGTGGTTCTGTATCGCTGAAGTTTTTTTTGTCTTTGATTTTTGAGAAATAACAAGGAAACCCTGTGAATCAGGCAGAACGTTAACGCTCTCCAGTCCCACCTGCTTGTTCTGTCGAGTTTTGAGTCGGTGTTTAGAGGATTGAATGGTTCTTTGAGATACAATGAAGAAGAACCAGGGATAAAATCATAATGTTATATAATGGAGGTGCAGAGAAAACAGTACGATTTCTCACGGACAGGAAAACAAATCTGTTTGAAAGCATCGACTTAATAAGAAATTCATGTGTGAAACCACATGCAGTGATTTTATATCACATTTCCTGGTCCAATAAATCCAAATAAAAGAGTATCTGAGGTTATCTGAGGCTAAACACTGCTGCGGACTGAAAACAAATCTCCTTCAGATGCTGCTTGCTTTGTGTGTTTGCTTGCCTATGTTTTTTTTTGTGATATTTGCAGAGATGTGCTGCATCATGTGGATAAAATCATTAAATGCCATTCACCAGACGAGCGAGACGTCGGGTCATGGATAAATTCCCGAATCGGAAAAATGGAGGTGTGAATGTCAGCGCTAAATCACGGGTCACGTCCTGGGGGATGAAAAAGCTCCGGTATCTTTTCCGTCTTGTCGATACGAGTCAACAATATGAGCTTTTTTTTAATCTGCAGATGTTTTTTTTTCAGTTTCTTCAAATCCACTCCATACACAAGCAGAATTATTTTAATGAATATATGGAATTTGTGTGCTTGTGTGAGAATAAACTGGAATTAGTCTAGTAATATGCTTTTTGAACATCCCATTCCACATTTAGTCTCCATGTGCTGTTCCATTCTTCTGGGAAGATGTGTGATTAGATTGTGATGTGAGATGTGTGATTAGATTGTGATGTGTGATTAGATTGTGTGGAGATTCATTCAGCTACATGTGTGTTAGTAGTGAGGTACTGGTGTAGGTGAGGTGCAGAGGTTTCCAGGGTGCAGTCAGCATGAAAAATTCATCCCAATAGGGTTGAAGCTCTATAGCAGGAGATGTTTCACTCCAAGCCATGTAAAGGTCAACTACAATATGCTCATCCCAGGACTAATTTTGAGCTCAGTTAATGATCTTAGGTGTAATTGAATTTTATAGGAGGATTTTTTTAACTTGGTTGGTTTCATGTTTATGTTTGCAAGTTGGTTAAATGGTGGACAGTAAGTTCATGCTGTACACTTTGGCCTCAGTAGCTACACTGAGTAGTTGCGGGTCATCATGCTGAAATATTTTCTGGATGTAAAACTGTATACACTAATGATTTATAACTCCTTCACTGCGAGGACTGTTTCAATTTTGAGTCTTTCCTACATCATCTCTCCCATCCAGATTTCTGTAAAGCCGCAATGTGACGCTGTCCGGTATTGAAAGTGCTACACAAGTAAAATTTCATTAGATTAGAGAACTGGGTTCACATTTCATCTCAGTGAAATAAAATCTCATGTCACCATCAGTCAATTAAAAAATGATACCACAAAGGCGCTAGACATAAATCTGAGCACTGCTGCTCTCGCGTTCTAAATTTATTATAAAGCCAATTACAGCCGGCGGTGGTGCGAGGTCTCGGGTTAAACCTGCGACTCTGTTCGCTGCTTTTTTTAATTTGTCAGCACAACCTCTGCGAATGGTGTTCACACCTCCACCGACCTCCACCAACCCTCCCCCCGAACACTCGTCTTCATCACCTGTCTAAATGAGACGTGTCCGCCCGGGCTGTGATCGGACCCTCGGCTCGCTCGTCTTCCGCCTGAGTCTGACCGCAGTAAAGGTTACGGCACCGCAGGAGCGCTGACCCGTGCTGATCCGCTGTTCATTCAGAGAATTTCAACATCCAAGACCTGTTTTGTTCTTCTTGCTTTTTTCATACATTTCCCAGGCAGGATTCTGTTCAGCAGCAGCAGCAGCAGCAGCTCCAGCAAATCAAAGGTGACCTTTCGGCCTGTCTGATGGGAGGAGCCCTTTCTTCCTGCATGTCCGGGAGCCAGGTGCTGGATGCTGACGGTCTCACGGCTCTCTGGCGTCTGATCTCAGAGCTGCAGGAAGACATTTACACTGAAAAGCCTTCCGTTGAAGATCACGTTATGTCTGTAATCTGCTCACAACTGAATCCTAATTTGCTCTATTGATCAATATAAATGCTCAGAGATTTGCAGAGCCTCGTCCGGCCCATGAGGAGCTCTGAGGAACTCTGGGCTTTGCATACTGAGACCCTCCAACTCAGCACAGTGAGCAGGCTCAGTGAAATATGTGAAGAAAAACAATGAGAGATGTTTATAATGTAATGTATAATAAATAACAAAGATGAAGCACTCCAAAGAAAATCATTACTGTGTGATGTTCCATTCAGAAGAAGGTTCCTGCAAGAGAGGATTCCAGACTGCAAATCTGAAGACCAAACTAAAGATCTTCACCTGTTTGTTAGTTACTGTATTGTTTTTTGTTTACTTAAACTTATAAAAAAGATACAAAAAAGTATAAAAAAAATACGATATTGACAGATGATGCAACAGGCAATTCAAAAAGAAAGAAAAAGAATGAAATGTGCTAATTGTCAGTGTGTGTGTGTGTGTGTGTGTGTGTGTGTGTGTGTGTGTGTGTGTGTGTGTGTGTGTGTGTGTGTGTAAGGTGACAGTGAATAATGAGAAATTGTTCTTCCTTTTATTTTCTTTAATTATTTATTGCATTTCAGAATGTCTGATTTCTTTCTTTTTCTTTTTCTTTCTTTTTCTTTAATTCTCTGTTTCTTGCTTCAGTTGTTTACTGTATTTTTTTTTTTTATTTGTGGTTTCTGTTACTTGTATTAATTAATTGTTTATTTCCTAATTGATTGATCTCATTATCTAATCGTTTCTTTGTTTGTTATTAAATTGTTTATTAGATTTATTTTTATTTGTCTGTTTTGTGTTACTTTTATATCTGTTTGTTTGTTTATTCATTTATTTGTGTTTGTTTGTTACTAGAATTGCGTACTTGATATTTAATATGTCAGATGTGTTCTGTTTATTTTTATTTGCTTATTTATTATTGTTTGTTTGTGATTTTTATTTTATATTGAACTGTTTCATTTGTTTGTTTGTTTGCTCTTATTAACCGTACAGACGAATTGGGCTTTTTATCAAATATGGCACATTTACATAGAAATCAATTCCCAAAATGTGATAGTCAGTATGAGGTGTTATTTCACTATTAAAAAATAAATAAATAAATGAATAAATAAATAAACTCGGATTAAAGATTAAAATTAATATCTTGGTGTCGCTTTCGAAACATTTTAATCTTCAATCCATAAAGAAATAAAAAGTATAGTGCTTTATTAAATGTAATTAAAGTGTATTAGATGTTGTACACGGGTTTTGTTCAGGTTTCAGATGTAGATTTGTACATATTTATACACAGAGATGTTTTTATATTGTGTTATACCAGACCAGACGTCTGTCTGTCCGTCCGTCTGTCCGTCCGTCTGTATCGAGTCAACAGCGTGATTACAGTTTTATTGAACTGAATTAAACATTATTATAATAAACACTTCGTATCAGGGTGTGATTATCGGCTGTAATAAAGCTCTGAGTGAACCGTAAACGCTTTACTGTGCTCATCTACCGTAGCATCAGGATCAGGAAGCGTTCGCTCTGAAATGATGCGTGTTTACGGTTTATCTGATGATGAGTCTGATCAGTGTGTGTTTTTGTGTGTTTCCTAAAGTTTAAAAAATCAATGAACACTTTAAATGAAGGGTTATGTTTTGTTTATCAGAGTCATTTCGAGCTTTATTTAAAACGTGGATGTTAGAGTGAGGGGCGGAGCCATTCAGAAGGGTGTGAGGTTAAATCCCAGAACATGTTTTCACAAATTTGTTTGTAAGATTTCTCTGGTAATGTGAAAAACAAACTTAAGGGGGCGCTATAATGAGAATGCCTGTGTTTATGTTAGCGCTATCTCTACATACACGACCTCACAGAAGCACATGAAAGCTAATATGTATTTCTCTATCTGCTCATCTCATTTTCCCTCTGTTTATCTTTCTCCTTCTCTCCACCCTTTTTCCCCATGCTCCTGAGATACCAAGTGATCTTCTCCCATTATGCTTTCCTGCCTGATCCATCATGATACTCCTTCTTCTGGTCTCATAAACCAGAAACCAGACACTGCTGCTGCTGAGGAAGCCTCCATATACACTAGAGATGATAAACATTTAGGAATCAGAACGTTGGCTTTGAACTAGAATTGTCACAGATGGTCGATAACCTCAACAAAGATGGAACTATTATAAGGCTGAGGTTTTTTTGGAGTCTGGTTCATCTGAAGGTTTCTTGCTCATATTGCTTTAGAGAGTTTTTCTCTCTGCACCATCATCTCTGACTCAATCATTAAGGTGTAATCCATGAAAAATGACCAGTTTTGGTGTTTCGTGAAACCAGGAGTCAGACAGCAGTGAGTTGGATCTGAATAACGAAGCACGTGATTGGTAAAAAGGGTTGGTATGGACTCTGTGGAACAGGTTTGAGTCTCCAAGGTCATGGATGTTTCTGTTTCAAATAAACCTGTAAATTAAATCATTTATATGATATTCATCAGTATGTAAGATCGAGTCTGAGCATTTAACATCACGCACTACAAATACAAGTATCCTCACAGCCAAGCATTTATGCTTATATATATTTTTTAATCCGACCCACAAACAGGCTCCTCACAGCTCCAGGTGATGCTGAGGAGCACTTCGGGAGCCACAACAGTTCAAAGCTGCACTTTTATTCCGGGAGTTTGGGAGTGAAGACCTCTGATATATTGTTTAATAAAATTCATTTTTAATCATCCTCTAAACGGGTTCACTGCACCACAGGAGATAAAACGTTTGCCTGGGGGATGTGATGGATGGCGTGATCGCTGAGATCCGATACCCGGAGCCTCTGCTGATGACTGCAGCGACGCTCTTTTTCCTCAAATTCTAATCCCTCCCGTCTCCATCTTCAGCTTTTCATAAAAAAAAAAAAGAGGGGCGCAGATTCTCTGATTAACTTCGAAAGCGTATCTCAGTCACATGGTAATTACTCCGGCCGTGCACTCGGACTGAACTTCAATTAAAGCTCATGTATTAGTAATTCAATTCCAGGGCTCGGCTTTTCACTCGGAGAAATGAGAGCATCGTGGCGCAGGCTTATCTGTCTCATTGCAAGTTGTTAATTACGTGCCCCACTAGCCTTAACGGCGACGGAGGACGCTATAAACCCCGGACCGGTTCAGTAACCGAGAGAGTGGGGAGCGTCAGCAAATCGGGCGTGTGGTGGAACGACTAACCGTGAGCAGATTCGCTGATCCTGGAGAAACGGAATGAGAGGAATTTTTTTGCTGTAATTTTCGGACACGAGCGTAGATCCAAATTAGCGCTCTGGAACCGAAAGTGAAGCGATCAGTCTTTTTAAAGCTTAAAAACACCCGCTGCAGATTACAAAGTCTAAAGAAATAATCAGCTGAACTTCTGTAATAGATTTCACTTTGTTCAGTTTGCAGTGCTGTTGAATTCTGCGTTCTGATTGGTTGTTGATTCATTTAGTGCAGGTTTGCAATAACATGCTCGTTTGCCTCGTTCCCGTTTCTATAGTAACAGCTCGTTAACACATGGACGCGCCATTTATGAAAGGAGACTCCACTGTCATTAGAGAAGTTTTCTGACATCTTTAGAAGACATCAGTGCACTTTAATTTCTTCTCTTGCATCCTGCTCCTCCCATCTTGAGAAGACTTTGCTCCTTTAAAAAAAAAACATAAATATACATGAGACATTAATCTTTTCAGAATTTCAGCATCACCTGCATGTGTTCCATCGCTAATCCGAAAAAAACAGAACGTGTTTATTTTGACGTCTGATTTGAATTCGTATTTTGCCCTAAATGTCTGCGGCGTTTGTTTTCCTTAATGGATCGGGTTTTTTTTCCTATCCGGGCCAGGCTAGGCTCTGCCGAAGTCACGCCATGCATGCTAATGAGCTAACGTGTAGCCTGAGAGATGACAGATGTTAGCCTTTTAGCATCGAAACCCATCAGCAGTCAACGTCAGGTTTATTAGCCGAACTGCAGCGTCGGAGCAGAGGAACGTATCCGAGGCTCCGAACTGCTTAAATCACCAAGAGCTGAACCTTTACGCTGAATTCTTCCACCTAGAAAAAAAGGTTTCAATAATTCAGAGGAAATGTACTTTAATAATTCAGTGATGAAATGCTTTAATTTAAGGGCAGTTATTTTCTCATGATCCATCAGCGTGGGACGGCACCAAAAAAACGCTTTATTAAAGATCAACCTCAAGGTCAGGACTGAATCACATTTAATGTGCTTATGTGGCATAGCTTTAGAGCCCTCACACACACACACACACACACACACACACACACACACACACACACACACACACACACAAAGATTGAACTTGTAAATACAAAGCAAATAGCAAACAGCTTGGGTTTATTCCTGTTTAAAACTCCCTCTGTCGTGTAAATTGCCTTGACACAAAACACCCCAAAAAAATAGGAATAATTGTTCTTAGTTTACTAGCAAAAGAAAATGGGCGTGGCTTAAACAAACAAGGTGGGGTTATGTAAATATACTGTACATAATTCAGTTTCCTTTGAATATTCGACACTAATATTTTTTCACTTTGGTGGGGAACGTTTCCATTATAATTGTAATTCAGAATAAAATATTTGTTATGGTTCAGCCCAAATGGGTGGGCGGAGCTAAAAATAGTGCAGGGTGACGATTGGTACAAAAGCATTGCAAATATTTAAAGAATGTGAAAGTACATAACTTAATTTAGAGTTTTTTTTAAATATCATTATTAATAAAGAATGAAAGTATTGGCACCCTCAGGGTGGTTCGAGCTGATCAGCTTCATTTTCAACAATACTTGAGTTGCAATTATTTCTAGAAGATCTGCAGGTGATTGAACTTTTTGACCATCCAATTGGTGATTATGTTTAACATCTACAGACTGTTGTTGTCATAGCGACTAGCTTGAAGCTAGCATTTTTACTGTGTGTGTTAGACTAAAACTCCTTACTCTCTACACTACCTGGTTAGATGTTCCCATTACATCAACAAGGGGAAGCATTAAAGTGTGTTTTTGTGTCGCTGTTTTAAAATTCATGGCACCCCTTGATGTTACATAAGAGTCTAAAAGACCACTGTGTGTGTGTGTGTGTGTGTGTGTGTGTGTGTGTGTGTGTGTGTGTGTGTGTGTGTGTGTGTAAGACTGCACCGGATCTTCATCTGCAGTTCTGTTCTACATGCTCCATGACGGATCGTGTGTAAGATGCTCAACAGCCGTTATGATGGTTTGCTTGGTGTGAATCTCAACTCGAGACGTCCTGCAGGGAAAAGCTGCTTTTAGAGAACACTGTATCTTCACTTCCTGAGACTCCTGAGACACTTTTTCCACCTTCACTTCCAAAATAGATCAAAAGGAAGCAAGGTCATGGGAGTTAAGGTTTTCTGAAATATCTAAAACAAAATAGCCATGCCTTCTTCACTTTAACTGATTAACACAAAGGCCACGCCTCCCCCATTGTAACCAGTAAACTCAGAGACCACACCCCCTCACTGTAACCTATACACTCAGAGACCACGCCCCCTCACTGTAACCTATACACTCAGAGACCACACCCCCTCACTGTAACCTATACACTCAGAGACCACACCTCCCAAACATTGGACACAAAGGTCACACCTCTTTTAATATAATCAACGAACAAAGAGGCCACACCTTCCTCACTATAAATAATAAACTAATTTGTAACTTTATACATGCATGTGTACACATTCATATATTTATATATTACACATTTATAATTCTTAAGTGAAAAAATACCAACAATATAAAGTAAAAATTGCAAAATTCAATGTAAATAAATAATAATAGGTGTATAATTAATAGGCCGTTAAAAAATCCTTCAAACTGGCACTTCCTGTGAAATTCACGTCATAATTACAGATCATTTTATTTCCTTCACCGGGTTCGGAAATGTTGAAGTCACACGACTACACGTGTCTATAACGAGGTCGTCTTCCCGTCTCCTGCATTCCAGTCTCGTCCTAATGCAGAAAGACTTTTTCATTTACATGTAGTGTGTTACATAATTTCTTTATTTGGCATGTGAACACGCCGCAGCTGCAGGAGTGTCGGAGTAAATCAAACGTGAACGCGGCGGGAAGCCGTTGTGTTGTTTTGCAGCTTCATACTCGTCCCAATAGCAAAACAAGTTCAAGGCAGAAGAGATAAAAAAAAAGAGAGAGATCATTTGAAAGACTGAAAGACTCGATTTAAAAAAATCTGTAAGAAAAACCATTACACATTTTGCATCTGTCCTTTAAGATGGAGGATTGTAGCTGCTACAAGTCGCATGAGTCAGGGGATAAAAATAATGTGGGAATAGAGAGATCTGTCTATCTATGTATCTATCTGTCTACAGTCATTTCATTCACGTTTCTCTCAGTCTCCTCCCTAAATCAAACTGATTACAGATCAATGTTGAAGATCAAACCCTGAGAGTTGATGATGAACGTGTTTCAGAGGAACTCTGCTGCCTGCGCCGCCCCCTGCTGCTCACTAGGGGAAACTGCACCTGGAGTTTTGCTGCATGTTTGATTAGCATTAGCAGGTCTGTTGCATTTTCTTAAGAATAATAAAAAAACATTTTGCAAAACTGATTAAAACAATACATTCACTTCAGGTGCAGATAAAATACAAGGACTATTCTATTTTTTGAACTTACAAAATTTACAAAGGTTTTATCTAGTGAATGATATATAGATAGATATTAAATAGAAAATATAAATAAGTGTAAAACTTCATAAACGAGTGAACAAACAGATTTTCATCTGATCCCTTCGTTCTATAAATAAAGAAATATTGCAATACAAAAACACAGAAATTGATTCATTCAGCCATTTAATAAAGAATTTCTGGTTGTTTTTATTCTTCCACAATTTTCCATCTTAAGCCCATCAGGGGGTGTACAAACTTTTAAACGCAGCTTCTCCTACTTGTTTTAAACTTCAGCAGGGAAAAGACTGAGATTGAGATTTTACAGACAGTGAGGTTTCAGTTTGCACTTCAGAAGTAAAGCGCTTGTCAGCTTCAAGGCTGAACAATTTGAATTATTTAGTGGCAGGAAAAAAACCAAGAGAAAGAGAGAGCGAGAGAAAGAATACTGAAGTTACAGACATGGAATGGGGAGATGGATGGATGGATAGATGGATGGATGGATGGATGGATTGATGGATTGATAAATTGATGGATGAATGATAGAGTTAAAACCAAAATGTCCATATATGGTCACATGGATCATCAGCAGCATAAACTTCTTCAGAAGTTTGAGCTACAGGAGCTCGTCTGTTGGATCGGACCACACGGACCAGCCTTCTCTCCCCACGTGCATCAATGAGCTTCGAACGCACGTGACCCTGTCACCAGTTCACCACTGTTCCTTCCTTGGATCACTTTTGATAGACACTGACCACTGCAGACCAGGAACATCTCACAAGAGCTGCAGTTTTAGAGATGCTCTGACCCAGACGTCTAGACGTCACAAATTGTAAAACTCAATCAAATCCTTACGCCTATATTTCCTGCTTCTAACATCAACTGAGGACAAAATGTTCACCTGCTGCCTGATAAATAAATCCACCCACCAACAGGAGCCATGATGAAGATCATCAGTGTTCTTCACTTCACCACTCAGAATGTTATAAAGGTCATAATGTTCTGTCTGATCGCTGAAAATCGGATATGTGTTGCTTTTTTTAAGACACGCCCACATTATAACACTATAGTTCAGTATCTGGAGTGTGTATTTTCCTGTAAACACTCGAATGCATGCCCAAATTTTCACATATTGTGGGCTCGAAGACACACCTGTTGTGGTTTACATATAGAAATGTAAATAATACAAAAATATACTCAAATATCTGCACGTGTCTCTAGTCAGCAGTTTATAGTTTTTAGCTGCAGAGCTCTGGGAGGCTTCAGGACCTGAACAACCCGGTTACAGTTTGCTAAAAGTTGCTTATTAAAAAGCCAGCGGCTGTAGGTGAAGTCTCCACTGAGATGAAGGTTTGACCTTTACAAGACTAATGAAGTGAGAAAAGTGTTGTGGAAACAAGGCCACGCAGGAACGCTGATGCAGAGAGCTACTTTTACACATCATACCAGCACTCGCACTCGTCTCCTATCCCTCGCTCCTCTCCTTCGCTCCTCTCCCTCACTCCACCTGAATTTCTCTCCAGAGAACAGAACAGAAACATGTTCATGTTCTTCTGACTTTAAAGGAAGTGGTTATAGATGCAGTGAAAAGAGAAATTATTTATTTATCCTTTCATCCATTTATTCATCTAACGATCCATCTGTCCATTCATTCATCTGTCTATTCATCCACCATTAATTCCAATATTTTTATTCTTCATCTATATATCAATCAAGTCATCCCATTCATCATCATCTCATTCATCATCATCATTATCATTATCATCATCATCCCCGTCATCACCAGCATTAATACTATCATTATTAACATCATCATCATTAATGCTATCATCAATACTATCATCATCATCATCATCATCATCATCATCATCACCACAATCATTAATACCATCATCATCATTAATACTAAAATAAAAGCATCTGACACACATCTGAGTAACAAGAAAAAACTCAAAATTACAGCCCAGATCTGCAACTGCCTGTGAGACTGTCTGTGAGTCTGCCTGTGAGACTGCCTGTGAGTCTGTCTGTGAGACTGTCTGTGAGACTGTCTGTGAGTCTGTCTGTGAGACTGTCTGTGAGACTGTCTGTGAGTCTGTCTGTGAGACTGTATGTGAGTCTGTCTGTGAGTCTGTCTGTAAGACTGTCTGTGAGTCTGTCTGTGAGACTGGCTGTGAGTCTGTCTGTAAAACTATCTGTAAGTCTGTCTGTGAGACTGTCTGTGAGTCTGCCTCTGAGACTGTCTGTAAGTCTGTCTGTGAGACTGCCTGTGAGTCTGCCTGTGAGTCTGCCTGTGAGTCTGCCTGTGAGTCTGTCTGTGGGACTGCCTGTGAGTCTGCCTGTAAGTCTGTCTGTGAGACTGTCTGTGAGTCTGTCTGTGAGTCTGCCTCTGAGACTGTCTGTAAGTCTGTCTGTGAGACTGCCTGTGAGTCTGCCTGTGAGTCTGCCTGTGAGTCTGCCTGTGAGTCTGTCTGTGGGACTGCCTGTGAGTCTGTCTGTAAGACTGTCTGTGAGTCTGTCTGTGAGACTGGCTGTGAGTCTGTCTGTAAAACTATCTGTAAGTCTGTCTGTGAGACTGTCTGTGAGTCTGCCTCTGAGACTGTCTGTAAGTCTGTCTGTGAGACTGTCTGTAAGTCTGTCTGTGAGTCTGCCTGTGAGTCTGCCTGTGAGTCTGTCTGTGGGACTGCCTGTGAGTCTGCCTGTAAGTCTGTCTGTGAGACTGTCTGTGAGTCTGTCTGTGAGTCTGCCTGTGAGACTGTCTGTGAGACTGCCTGTGAGACTGCCTGTGAGTCTGCCTGTGAGTCTGTCTGTGAGTCTGTTTGTGAGACTGTCTGTGAGACTATCTGTGAGTCTGTCTGTGAGTCTGTCTGTGAGTCTGTGAGACTGTGTGAGTCTGTCTTTGAGTCTGTTTGTGGACTGTCTGTGAGACTGTGTGAGTCTGTCTGTGAGACTGTCTGTGAGTCTGTCTGTGCAGCTGGTAATAATTCCAGATCATCATGAGGATTATTTTTACTCAGAGTAGAACAAATGACACCATACCTCTTTCTGGGATGGAAAGGAAAGGCGTCGTGTAGTGCTAGTGCATCACCACTAGGTGGCGGTGTAAGCACATGTATACAGTAAACATTGTGCAAGCTTCAGATTCAAGATCCAAGACGTCATATGTACAGTACAGGAAACAGCCTGTTACGTCATACACTCCTCCTTTCTGTGTCCTCCAAGCAGCATATGATTATTTAAGGGTTTAAAGAAAAAACACAAGACAAATTACACATTTAAAAAATGAAATATTGCAATTGCATTAAACAAGTGTGTGTGTGTGTGTGTGTGTGTGTGTGTGTGTGTGTGTGTGTGTGTGTGTGTGTGAGTGTGTGAGAGAGAGATAATCCAGGAAATTATCACAATGTGTGTACTCTATAGTTTTAGAGATGCTATCAGGCGATGCTGATGGGGTTAGCAAAGGGAAAGTAGGTAGACGTTCCATTTTTTGGAATAAAAACCCTTCACTTGCACAGTGGAACATTGAAACACACACACACACACACACACACACACACACACACACACACACACACACACACACACACACAAACCTCAAACCTCTACCAAACATATTATCGTTATCTGACAACTGATAAGAAAGGTAGTTCTGTTCATTTCACATGAAAGTAAAGCATTGTTTCTGTTTCGCATGTTCTTGGCTTGAATGCTAGCTAGCATAAAGGCGACTAGCGACTAGCCGTAAAGCTCGGGTACTGAGTTTCTCACAATGACAGCACAATTTTAAGCTGTTGAATTTATGCAGGTCTCAGATGTTTCTCTAAGTGGTGTTGGGTATAGACAGGTCACAGTTTCTGGGGAAATAATATCAAGGAAATGTCTATAAACACTGATTATAATCAACCAAAAATATGCTAAGACATTCAAGCAGTTGCGGTTAGTGAAAATAAAATGTTGCTGGGCCGGTAGTGAGGATGTAGGCTAAGCAGAAGCTTGGTAAACAATAACATTTGCTTAGCATATGCTAATGATGATTTTGCTATCACATATACAGACAATGCACTTGTACATAAAAAATATGAGCTTTTCTCAGAGTTGTGTCAGGTTATTGCTAAGAAATAATGACTGAAATGCAAAACAAGAGCAACGTGTGATTTGGAATCGTTGGGAGTGTTAATGCTAATCATTTTATTTGCAACAACAGTGTGAACTAGCAGTGAAACAGAAGTCCATTTTGGTGTCATTTATTGGAAAGCTTTGTAGAAATGACGCCTCAGACACACAGTGTATGTATATATATTTTTTATTTATTTTTTTATTATTATTATTTATTTACGGGACGTCCGTTTTTTTGTATTCAATGATAAAATGAGGCGTAATTATTGTCTTATCTGGACAATATTCTCCACATGCTTTTGTCCACAGGACACAAATATCTACATCAAACTCCTTTTTAATTCCACTCTTTTTTTCAATTTTAACATTAATTCATTTAGTTTTCAATGGCAGATCTGGAAAACAATAAAGAGACAATAAATGACACATTGATCTGATTTATAGTTATAATCACTCTGATTCAGACACTGACTTAATCTGTATGTGATTCTAAAACTGACTCTGCAGAAGGAATCATGTCTCATGTTTCAGTTCTTTGTTATGTTCTAACTTCCAGCTCTAATCTAATCGAATCTAATCAGTCTCTCTTATGTCACAATGTCCTACATCTCAACACGTGTGACGGGTTTATGCCCTGTGAGAGAAAAACAAGATGACACAGCAAAAAAAAAAAACACAGGGTGAAGCTGATCTGGGACGATGCAGTTACATCGAATTCTGGGGGAAAAAAACATGGAAACAACATTTACACATCAAATTAACAATATGTGGATAATTATTAATTGTTTAATATTTTAATAATAAAATATTACTACTACTACTAATAATAGTAATAATAGTAATAGAAAAAACAATGTTCCATGCAAAGGAATATTATAATCTTATATCTTTTTCAGATTATGTCATTATATATATATATATTTTTTTTTTATTATTTTTATTATTATTTTAAATATTTTCAGAGCTTATAGTAAAAGCATTGAGGTGTCTTTTACCCTTTCCAACTACATACCTTTGTGAGAGTGGTTTTTCCACACTGGCATATCTAAAGAACAATTCAATTCAATTCATTTCATGTTTATTTGTATTGCACTTTTAACAATGAACATTGTCTCAAAGCAGCTTTACACAGATAATGTGGTGATTAAATGTAAATATGTTCTTTGTAAGTACGTTTGTCCCTGATGAGCAACTGTGGCAAGGAAAAACTCCCCGAGATGGCATAAGGAAGAAACCTTGAGAGGAACCAGACTCAAGAGGGAACCCATCCTCATCTGGGTTGCACCAAATGTCCATTTGAAGCATATATACAAAGTTGCGGGGTGCAGTGATGATGATCAGAAGCAAACTGCACTCCCGAGTCAGCGCAGCAGACCGCCGACACCAACTACAGTCCAATCCATCCTCAAAGCACCTGTTCTACTCCGGAATTACATGGAACCACCCAAGGTGTTGAGGAGAGACCGTCCCAAGCTGCACAGAAGTGTGAAGATCCGCGGAGGGGAGAGGGGCAGGAACAGTGGTCACTGGAGCCTCAGGAGCATGTTTAACTTGACCGAGAGAGAGAGAGAGAGAGAGAGAGAGAGAGAGAGAGAGAGAGAGAGACAGAGACAGAGAGAGAGAGGGTGACGGGAAGAGAAGGATATGGATTATTAAGTGTAACTATTGGTGTATGAAAGTTAATGTCACTGTGCAGTTTGGACTCCGGCAAGACTCACTATGGCAGCATAACTAAAAGGGAGAACCAGAAGGTAACACAGACATGAGGGATCTCTGGGATAAGAGACGACCCACCACACCACCGTCAACAAACCTGAGTGAACGTGTGAATGTGAGGGGACGACAGCATACAAATATACCAGTTCACCAAACACTCTATATCCATGCTCCCTCCAGATCTGCACCTTTACCTAAGAAAAAATCTACTGATAAAAGACTTGACTAAATAAATAAGTTTTCAACCTCGACTTGAACACTGAGACCGTGTCTGAGTCCCGAACACTGATTGGAAGGCTGTTCCATAACTGTGGGGCTTTATAAGAGAAAGATCTGCCCCCTGCTGTAGTCTTCATTATTTGAGGAACCAACAGATAGCCAGCACCTTTTGATCTAAGTAGGCGTGGAGGATCATACTGGTACAGAAGTTCACTCAGATACTGCGGTGCGAGACCGTTAAGTGCTTTATACGTCAAGTACAGGGCAAGACTAGAACCAGAGAATGATATGAGGCTGTCACTATGTACCACTATATCACCACTAATAGACAGAATGTGTGGAAGTCACCACGCCCAGAAATCCCACTAACAGGTAAAGAGTACCCCCCCACACACACACATACAACAGAAATCCCACTAACAGGTAAAGAGTACCCCCCCACACACACACATACAACAGAAATCCCACTAACAGGTAAAGAGTACCCCCCCCACACACACACATACAATAGTGGGCCGCGGATTACTTGTTAGTCAGAATGGTTGTCCCTGGCACAGAACCAGTTGAAAACCCCTGCAGTAGCTAATAAAGTTAGTGTTATAAATTCTCGAGGTTACACCCAACCGCGTTTTTACGATATAAAGTTAAACTTGTTTGAACATCATCGTGTTGTGTAAGAAAGAAGAACTTTGTGTTCCTAAGTAAAGAAATACATGTGAGCAACAGATAATTGACATTGTGTGGGATAAAAAAATTGACTGATGGGAAGAGTTCACAGCGAATTAGACAGTGTTTAGTGTTCGAAACTTTATAAGACCTTAAAAAATATAATGCAAAAGTAAACGTACAATTTTTATACGTTTCCACAAAAAATTTTCAAATGTGTTTATAGCTTTATAGCAGGAGATATTCCACTCCAACCCATGGAAAGCAGATCTTGATCCAGCCAATTACAATCCACTGTCACACAGACTGTGATGTAGGTCATGTGTATACAATGTGTATGAATGAATTTCAGTTGAATTCAGAATTTGGCATCTGATTGAGATTGACATCAGATTCCTTTTAGACTGAGATGGAAGAAAAGCTTTAGACAGGCCGTCATAATGGCTTAAACATGATGTTATCTAAGGAGGGTTCAAAAGCCTCTGGAGTGTCATTAGTGGTTAAACTGCCCATCCCGGGACAAACCACTTCCAAATCTCTCCGCACATGCAAACTGTCATGGCTTGGGTAAAAAAAAAAAAAAAGCATCTTGTTCACACTTTATTTACGTAATGTGCTGTGGTCAGGAACCAAAACTACAGCGCCTTCAGTGGAACATCAGCATGAGAATGTAATTAACTTACTGAGGTGGTGAGAGGGGGGCACGGAGTGATTGGGGTGGCCAAAGACTGGGCATTCAGTGGCTGGGGTGGCCAGAAGAGGGGGCAATAAGTTAGTGGGGTGGCCAGAAAAGGGTCTTTAAGTGATCAGAGTGACCAGTAGAGAAGCATTAAGTAAATTGAGAGGCTTAGAGACTTAGAGACCCAAACCTGAACCATGAAGATCTGCTTTCAATGGGTTGGAGTGGAGGATCTTCTGCTACAGAGCTCTAAATGCTATTGAAGATGAATAGTTGTGAATGCTGACTGCACCCCAGGCCTCCTCACCTTCTCACCTACATCACTACCTGACTTTACTAACAACCTTGTAGCTCCATGAATCTTCACAACATCTCCACAATATCTAATGAAACATCTTTCCAGAAGAGTGGAGCTCATTATACCAGCATATTGTGGATAACATGTGGAATTGGATGTTCAAAAAGAAGCACGACATTTTATCCTTTGATGTCCAAATACTTTTGTCGATATCTTGTACTTTCAAAAGGCGCTGTATAAAATATTGTATTATTATTATTATTATTATAGATGTTAAATAAAGCCACGACACAGCAAAAAAAAAAAAAAACTTTCTCCACCTAAAAACGGATTTTCTATCGAAAGTTATTTAGTTTCCTCACACAATGTTCACTGTTTGTCTGGGTAATAAAAGCCTTTGGGTTTCAGTAACATACAATCCACATCTGAGATCTCTGAACACCTGAGAGAACAAGACATGGACAAAGACTCCACAAATCCGTGACTGAAAACTGATCTGCGTCGTCTGAGGGAATCTCAGGTGCGTTTAAGGTTATACACTGCAGAACAGGTGCAGCTTTCAGGAGCTCTGGGTTTTATAAGAGGATCTATTTTAGGGGGAAATAATGAAGGGGGTCTTTAGTGAGTAAGCAGAATGTTTATTAGTCTGAAAAACAACTTGACAGATCCACAGATTTTGGGATGATGTTCCACTAGATTTTGTGAAGATTCATTTATCCACAGATTGTGAGTAAAGTCAGGTAGTGATGTAGGTGAAAAGGTGAGGAGGTCTCGGGTGCAGTCAGCGTTCACATTCATCCCAAAGCTGTTCAATAGTGTTTGTGGCTATACAGCAGGAGATCTTCCACTCCAACCCATGGAGAGCAGATCTTCATGAGCTGGCTTTGTGCACAGGGGTGTTGTCATGCTGGAACGGGTTTGGGTCTCGTAACTGTTTATGGAACTGCATCCAAAGGCGTCTGATACAATTGTGTGCTTCCAACTTTGAGCTGGGAAAAGCGAGTGTCCGAATATTTTTGAAAATAAATATCATTGGGGTTTGATTGATTTTATTGGGAGGAAAAGAACAATAATATAAAGTCTTACAATGAAACCACACCCTTCCTCCACTTTGATTGGGCGAAGTCGCTGTTAATTGTTAATTATTTTTTTAATAAGAGGGAATCATGCAGAATTTTGTTCCTCAAACATCGCAGCAATTTTGCGCTAATCTCAATTTTCTATTTATTAATACATCAAACAGGATGCTTTATAGTCAGATATAGATTCATTTATTCGTTTACTATGGAAACGATAACACATAAGAAAGAGGGCATTCATATGAACCTGTGAGCTGCTGTTATGGAAACCTTCTGCCCAATGAGATTCCAGAATTCACACTGCATGTGTGAGTGATTCTGATGAAGCTGCGATTTTATTTGATTTGATCATATTTGTGATGTTTTAGTGAAAAGTGACAGATCCTGAACATCCTAAAAAAAGTTTTGGAAGTGATTGCGGAGAAAACCAGACCAAAGACACGTGTGTATGAGGCAGTGTTTCAGCTGCAGGGGGGAAAAGATTAAAGATGCTTTGAGCTCTGAATCAGCCGAATTTTCCACGAGACGATAACCAGGAACATGAGGTTACTATGGAAACCACGAGCATCGAGCCGTTACAAAGAGGGAAGCGAAAAGAGAGAAAGATGAAAAGGGAGTGAGGAGGATGGTGATGGGCTGTGTGTGTGTGTGTGTGTGTGTGTGTGTGTGTGTGTGTGTGTGTGTGTGTGTGTGTGTGTGTGTGTGTGTGTGACTGAAAAAAGGGAAGGGTGAGAAAGGACGTGGGAAAATGCAAAGCAATAATATGAGAGAGAGAGAGAAAGAGACAGAGAGAGAGAGAGAATGAGGGAGGGATAAAGTGAATAATGAAGTGGATGGAAAGGGATTAAAGGCCAAAAGAGAAATAAATGGATTTACTGTAGACTGGGCAGGAGAGAGAGAGAGAGAGAGAGAGAGAGAGAGAGAGAGAGAGAGAGAGAGAGAGAGAGAGAGAGAGAGAGAGAGAGAGAAAGAAAGAAAGAACGAAAGAAAGAAAGAAATCATTCCCTATGTACCTCTTTAATATCATTTACTAGTCAGTGTATTTGTTCAGCCTTTTATGTTATCACACACATTTGTACACACACACACACACACACACACACACACACACACAAACACACACAGGTATAGATATATAAGTAGCACCCTATATATATATATATATGGGTGATTTTTAGACTATGGGCACTTTTATGTTCTTTAAAAATATTTTAAAAAGTACATATCATTTTTGACAAATTCTTTTTTCTTTGTCAAACTATCAATAAAAACAAAAAGTTTGTGTGAAAGATTGTTTAGGTTTTGTCTATGGAAACATTCAGGGACATCAGAGCACATGATGGACTTGGAGGGAATTTTAAATTTTCATCAACAACAAATGAAAAAAAATCAAGGTAAATATTGCTAGACCAGTTAATATTTTTATTCTACGTCATTTCCAAACATGCTGTACCTTCAAGGGTGGTTTTAAAAAGCTAAACATTTTAAGTTAAATAAAAGTATTTTGCATACATCACATGCTAAGTATTAATTCAAAGCTAATCAGTGAAGCTATGTTCCATTTTTCACAAAAAACTACAGAAATGTCATTTCCACCACAGTCATTTCCACTACACTGCCTTCTGTGGTAGAAAAGACAGCATGTGGTGGAAATGACATTTATGGTTAAAAAGTACAATTGATATGGATTGTGAGAGTAAATTTGTGTAATACTTTTTATATTATAATATATTACAATACTTTTTATATTTATATTATAATATTTTATTTCTAAATTATATGACTTTTATATTAATTGATTTCTTTTTTATTTATTTTTAAGATGCCTCTGCAAGACACGTGCCAATCTGCAGAGTATGGCAGACAAGCTGCTTTATCATAAAGTCATTAAAAGCAGCAACACTGAAGATCTGATTGTATCCCTGTGTTGTTCGCCAAACTATACCAAGCAATGTATGTACAGGGAATGTACCGTTTGTGAAGCCAAAGAATTGGAAATCTCAACCTTTGACCCTGGGACCCAAACATTTTGGTTTGAGTGGAAGGGAAAAGCTGAGGAGAGACTGAAGGAAAAAAAAGATGGTAGTGAAGAAAAATTCACAGTCCATTTAACAGTTAAAGAGAAGGTTACAGGTACTTTGCATACTTTGCTTGAGGACTTTCGCTGAGGACTAAAAGAAAAACTTGGCAAACATGTCTATAACATCAGACACCAATATGCTGCTCTTCGTGGTTTAAAAGAGAATCTGAGTGAAGATGAGGTTGTCCTCCATATTGACTTTGCAGAGAATTTTTTTCTGCAAGTACAGCAGCGAAATCCAAGCTGTACATTTTGGTGATTCGCATAAACAGGCCTCACTTCACACTGGTGTGGCCTACACCAAAAACAGTGTGATTTCATTCTGCTCAATCAGCTCCTCTGTTCGTCATGACCCCTGTGCTATTTGGGCACATCTATTAAAAGTCCTCACTTTCCTGAAGGATCAATACCCCACTGCTTCAGTGCTACATGTGGTCAGTGATGGGCCGACCACCCAATACCGCTCCAAAAAAAAAATTCCAATTTCTTCACCAACATTCCATATTAGATGGGCTGGAAGAAACTCACTTGGAACTTTCTGGAGGCTGGCCATGGGATAGGAGCGGCAGTGAAAAGAAAAGCTGATGACATCATAGCTAGAGGGAAGGACATACCAAATGCTCGGGTACTCTTTGAGGAGCTTCAACAGCAAAAGTCTGCCACAGAGCTTTTCTATGTTTAGCCAGAGGAAATTGAGTGTATGGACATTCATGTGCCATCCGAGCTACAAACAATCCGTGGCACAATGAAGATTCATCAGGTAATGGTTGACAGTCCACAGTCGTCTCAAACAAATAATTTTACATGAACTAAGTTCATGCCTTAACAGTTTTTCCTCTCCTTTCAGATAACCTCTGCTAGCCCAAGCCAAATGTCATGGAGAATCCTCAGTTGCTTTTGCTCTGCAGCTCATGACTGCAAATGTTTCAATCCAGAAACAGTCCTGGCATCATTCAATTCAATTAAATTCATTTTTATTTGTATAGCGCTTTCAACAATGAACATTGTCTCAAAGCAGCTTTGTCTCAAAACTTTCCACATTCCACATCTCTGTTTAAATGTTACAGTTGAAGGTGTTCTTTACAGTTACTCTTTACAGAAGATGAGTGTTTATTTAAGAGACCAATAAGAACATTTCAGAACATTAACCTCATAATTATCTCACATTGTTGAATTTTTTATGCATCTTTTATTACTTGTTTTTTCCCTGGCCATCAGTTGTGTCAGTTCTTTACAGTATGCACTGTAACCGTTCATCTGTGAGACAAATCAGTTTTATACATCCACAACACCTGTTTTAGTGTAATGCTGAGTTTCTTTAATGACTGTTATGAGTTTAAGTTTTTTTCTAAGAAATATATCTACTGTTTCTCTACATTCATGTTACATTCATTGTCATTTCCATCACCACACACATTTCTTTTTAATATTTAAAAAGTTCTCATCACACATTAAATATTTATCCACAGTTTATGATATTGTGCTCTACCTAGTATAAATATTCAAGTTATTTAATTTCAAATAAACTCTTACCCGATCTAATATTACATTTCAGAGTGGGACAGGTGTACAGTTCAGCATTTGGTCCTTAGGGCAGTTAATTGATCTCATTAACAAATATATAATTAATGTACATTGTGGAAAAACTGGTAAAACTAGTTACAAAAATGATCTTAGACAATTCTTGAGTGGCATAAGTGATTCTATTTTTTAATAACAGCTGTATATTGAGATGTGGTGGAAATGACATTTGTTCATTGCAGGTCGGAAAAAATGTAAAATATTAACAGTTTCTCTTGTAATCCATGTTTGTCCTCTAACAGACCTTAAAACTAGAGAAATGATTTAAACTTATGGGAATGTGTTACCTAACTTTTGATCAAGTTTTTTTTGTTCAACTTCGCAAGGCTAAAAGTGCACCTAGTTGAAGAAACGCCCATATATAAAATGTGTGTGTGTGTGTGTGTGTGTGTGTGTGTGTGTGTGTGTGTAAAAGAAAGAGAGAATGCTGTGTACGCATTATTGGTGTCAGTGTACCTGTACAATCTGCTGCCTGGTACCTTGGAAACCTTTTTTTCTACTCTGTAATTTAAGAGTTTTAACTTACAGTCATGCGAAACTCCATCTTTCTCTAATCAGGATAATTTTCCTATTACTTAAAAGTACAGTGGAACCCGGTTATGTCGATGTCCTAGGGGGTCGCCAAAAAGCTTCGAGGTAACCGATGATTGAGATAAACGAAAATCAAAATGGCGGCAATATATTAATGTGCTTGAAATTTCTTTATGTACATGATGTGCGTTAATAAATGAGAATGTGCATGCACGTGTTTTTGAAGGTTTTTTTTACACAACAGCGTTGCTGCGATTTGTTTGATGAAGGCATGCTATAAAAATACATACAGTACATGATTATCTGTCAGGAATCCAGCTGCCACGCCCCCTTCGGCCCCCTTCGGCGTGTCAGGTGTTTTCTCGGCCGCTTTCTCTGAAGCTCCGCTTCAATCGCGCACATATGGTGCTGGTTTATCATCATCACCAGCTCCTATTTAAACTTCCACACTCTCACTGTCCGTTATTGTTGGTATATGTTGGTTCACGGCGGTCGTTGTTATCGCGCATGCGTATCCCGGTACGTGTCTTCCCACCGGCACTCTCTCAATGGCTGCGCTTTTCTTCCCAAAGCCGTCCCGCGCCCCTACTAACACTACGAACACTAGCACTAACTAACACTACTAACACTACGAACACTAGCACTACTAACACTACTAACACTACGAACACTAGCACTACTAACACTACTAACACTACGAACACTAGCACTAACTAACAGCAGAGATTCACCACTATACAATATAACATCTGTAGCAGCTGTAAGTGTTGATTTTTTCGGCACTTCCGCGAGTTCTTCTGCGGCTGCACCGAGATAACCGACGTTAAATGGCAAATTTTTCCCCCCTTGTGCTCGAGATATTAGGGTTCGGCGACATAAAAAAAGTCGACATAACCGATAAAAAATGCTTCGAAAAAGCGAGAATTTGGCGGTTCCACTTCAAAAACGTCGACTTTATAGGGTTGTCGAGGTAACCGAGGTCGAGATAAGCGGGTTCCACTGTATTCAGTCAAATAAATCTTTCACTTTTTTACATGTACTAAGGTTTATTGCCCTTTTAAAATTCAGCATTTTATGTAATTCAAAGCAACCAAATTATTTAAAACAATATGAATTTTTTTCCTGCTGCAGTTCTAGTAAAGATGTAACACGGTGATCGTATAAAAAAAAAATTATATTTCTCTTTCATTACAGCAGTTTAACAAAAATTACTTTTTGAATGATGGCATATGCTAAATAAATAATTACACAAATAAACAAATTCATACATATATTTTATATATTAAATGTATACATTTTCCTTCACTGGCAGATCGGAAGATATAATCCTGGCCATCAGGTGGCAGTGTAGAGCTCAAGAACCAGTTCCTCTTGAAGTACTTATCTAACATGAATGAGATATTCAGCATCTCTGTCTCTAAGTGGGTAAAAAAAAAAAAAACCAAAGAGGTTGTGTTACCAGGCAGGGGGGATTTGTCACCATGTCGAGGTGGTAGAGTTTGTAAGCAGTTGTCCTGAAGGTTTGTCATCTGGGTCAACAGGGTGGGTAACAGTGTGCCAAGGCCAGGTGGCAAGTCATGATTAGAGCAGGGCAAAACCCCACCCACCTCCACCCACATGCCAAAGATCTCACACCGGGTGAAGTGAGGCGAGACAGAAAGAGAGAGAAAGAGAGAAATGAGAGATGGAAAAAAGCAGTATAAAAGATGACTTTTAATATTCCACTTTGTAACACTTAGATGTCATAAAAGCAGCATGTTTAAAAAAGGGTATTAATAAGCTAATAAAAAGTTGGTCATTTTAGGTTTTTGTGGTATTCTGGCATCTGGTGATCAGACTTGGCTTGTTAAAAAACCTACCTGACACATTTGTTGATTTTCTTTTTTTATATATGGATCTCCAAATACTGTTAAAAAAAAAAAAAAAAAACGTTTTTTATCATGCTAAAAAAACAACTTAGAAGTGTAAAAAAAACCCACAAACAAATAAATACACTCTGCTAGAAAAAAGCATAAGAACATATCTGAAGCAATCAATGATCTCAGTCACCAGCTCTCAGGATGTCAAAGGCGATGAGCGTGAAGAGAGAACGCAGCGTAGGTGTTTGCTCACTGAACTCGTTCTTCAGGTTCCTGCGTCTCTTCTCAGGAGCGAGATTTGTTCTCTCACTCACGTGACACGGCTCCAGGTGAAGTTCCCTGTAATTTGTTACAAATCAGGTGTTGGTGTTCGTGCAACAAAAAAAAAAAGTAACGGGAAATACTGGTGCGTACGATGTGGAATTAATGCTAGTTGTGATAAAACACAGTTTGTTGCAGTAGATGTTTTTTTAAGAATTATACTGAATTCTAGCGCTGGTCATCATCATACAGCAGTGACCCTCATTCACCCCTTCGAGTTCTTTCCAGTTCGATGTTTGGGAGCTTTTTGACTTCTTTATTCCTGAACTTGCTAATATATTGAGAAAATGATTAGTTAATGTTTTTATTTATAACATTTATTCAATCTTTTGTTTTATTTACACTTAAGAAAAGCTGAGTCAGGAGTAAAACACTGCATGTCATGATGAGCGTCAGAGTTACAAGTTGATTATTTTATCGTTTCATTCATTTAAAACATCTTAAATGCTAACGCAAGCTAATGTTGGATATAAACTGACACTTAGGAACCATAAGAGAAATTAAACATTATCTTAAACTACTAAAATTATAAGTAGGTTTATTGCTAGCAGGTTTATTACTAGCAGGTTTTTTATCTAATAACTGAATTGATAGCAAGGTGTGTGTGTGTGTGTGTGTGTGTGTGTGTGTGTGTGTGTGTGTGTGTGTGTGTGTGTGTTCTCTAAGTTCTCTGTAATGCACATTATGTCCACACACCTATAAATCCAGCAGCATAGGCCGCATATTTAATTATTCTTATCTCTCAGTAATTATAATGCAAACTTCACCTTATTCAAAAATCGAAACTGGTGTAACAGGAATTGCTCTTCATGCTTCAACAATTACTTTGTTGAAAAAACTGGAAAAAGATGCAGAATGAGCAATAGAACTCACAAAAATGCTCAATTGCTTAATTCAAATGTTTAACATTTGAGTCCCAGCTTATAAATTCCTAGTAATTTATCAACACATCTTTTTTATTGACATTCTCCCTGTATATGTGCTAGCTAGATCAGCTCAGTATTTAGCCAGCTTGCTAACAAATGTTACTTATGTTTTTCTCAAGCTTCTACTTAGCATACATGTTCCCCAGTTGACTACAAACACTATATCTCAATGACCATCTGCTTGAAAGCCGAAAACGTTAACGCTAATAAGTTTATAAAATGTAGTTACTTTTACGTTCCAAATGCTTCATGTTTATGGATGATATGTTTCTCTAAAAATCTATCTTCTCAGAAGAGTGGAATGTTCAAAAAGCAAATACAAATCTAATAATCGGGTGCCCACAAACTTTTAGCAATATTTTGTATAGATAAATTTTCTATCTATTGAAATTATTTAATTAATTCAAAGAAATTAATTTAAGTGAGCCATGATAGCTTTGACCATTCTATCTGAATTAGCCTGTTCTTCAGCTGACTACGTTTCAGTCAAGATGTTTGTCCAGCAGGTCATTTTTCAATTGTAGCATGGCATTATTTAAAGAAGGATCTGTGTGTGTTTGTGCACTGGGTGTTGTGTAGTTGTTCTCTCTGAGTTACACACCCAGCTCCTATCAGCTTTCTTATCAGTCAGCACACAGCCTCCAGACTCGCTCGCTGTTCTGCTAGCTTCTGTACGACCTTCTGCACAAAATATAGAAACATTACTGTGTGTCTGAGGCGTCATTTTTACAAAGCTTTCCATTAAATGAAACCAAAATGGACTTCTGTTTCACTGCTAGTTCATACTGTTTTTGCAGATAAAACGATTAGCATTAACACTCCCAACGATTCCAAATCACACGATGCTCATGTTTGGCATTTTAGTCATTATTTCTTAGCAATTTACTGAAACTTCTCTGAGAAAAGCTCATATTTTTGATGTCCTACAAGTACAAGTGCATTGTCTGTATATGTGATAGCAAAATCATCATATCAGCATATGCTAAGCAAATGTTATTGTTTACCAAGCTTCTGCTTAGCCTACATCCTCACTACCGGCCCAGCAACATTTTATTTTCACTAACCGCAACTGCTTGAATGTCTTAGCATATTCTTGGTTGATTATAATCAGTGTTTATAAACATTTCCTTTATATTATTTCCCCAGAAACTGTGACCTGTCTATACCCAACACCACTTAGAGAAACATCTGAGACCTGCATAAATTCAACAGTTTAAAATTGTGCTGTCATTGTGAGAAACTCAGTACCCGAGCTTTACGGCTAGTCGCTAGTCGCCTTTATGCTAGCTAGCATTCAAGCCAAGAACATGCGAAACAGAAACAATGCTTTACTTTCATGTGAAATGAACAGAACTACCTTTCTTATCAGTTGTCAGATAACGATAATATGTTTGGTAGAGGTTTGAGGTTTGTGTGTGTGTGTGTGTGTGTGTGTGTGTGGGTGTGTGTGTGTGTGTGTGTGTGTGTGTGTGTGTGTGTGTGTGTGTGTGTTTCAATGTTCCACTGTGCAAGTGAAGGGTTTTTATTCTAAAGAATGGAACGTCTACCTACTTTCCCTTTGCTAACCCCATCAGCATCGCCTGATAGCATCTCTAAAACTATAGAGTACACACATTGTGATAATTTCCTGGACTCTCTCTCTCTTACACACACACACACACACACAAACACACACACACACACACACACACACACACACAGCATATTGGTTTACATAATTACCATAACTTTTCGCACATGCATTTACCTCAAATGTTTTCTACTCTTTTTACTTCACATTTGAGCGTTTTTAGGTTTTTTATTTTTATTTTGTCTCTGATGCACATTAAACCACAGATAGACTAATTACACAAACAGTATCTGAACGGAAGAGTTTCCTAATTGCAGGAAGAAGTTTTGTTTCCTGAACATGCTCCCTGTTGTGCTTTCAGTACGATATTGTGGAATAAACTTACTATGCACTAAGGAGATATGGAGCCCAGGAGCATCCCACAAGAGCCGCAGTTTTGAAGATGCTCTGACTCAGACGTCTAGACGTCACAATTTGTCAAACTCATTTAAATCCGCTCGGCCATTTTTCCTGCTTCTAACACCAACTTTGACAAAATGTTTAAATTGATGTCTAATAAATAAATCCACCCACTAACAGGTGCCATGATGAAGAGACTTAGTGTTTATATATATATATACAGTGGAATCCGCTTATCTCGACCTCGGTTACCTCGTCAACCCTATGAAATCGACGTTTTTGAAGTGGAACCGCCAAATTCTCGCTTTTTCTAAGCATTTTTTATCGGTTATGTCGACTTTTTTTATGTCGCCGAACCCTAATATCTCAAGCACAAGGGGGGAAAAAATTGCCATTTAACGTCGGTTATCTCGGTGCAGCCGCAGAAGAACTCGCGGAAGTGGCGGAAAAATCAAGTCTTACAGCTGCTACAGATGTTATATTGTATAGTGGTGAATCTCTGCTGTTAGTTAGTGCTAGTGTTCGTAGTGTTAGTAGGGGCGCGGGACGGCTTTGGGAAGAAAAGCGCAGCCATTGAGAGAGTGCCGGTGGGAAGACACGTACCGGGATATGCATGCGCGATAACAACGACGGCCGTGAACCAACATATACCAACAATAACGGACAGTGAGAGTGTGGAAGTTTAAATAGGAGCTGGTGATGATGATAAACAAGCAGCATATGTGCGCGATTAAAGAGGAGCTTCAGAGAAAGCGGCCGAGAAAACACCTGACACGCTGAAGGGGCCGAAGGGGGCGTGGCAGCTGGATTCCTGACAGATAATCATGTACTGTATGTATTTTTATAGCATGCCTTCATCAAACAAATCACGGCAACGCTGTTGTGTAAAAAAAACCTTCAAAAACACGTGCATGCACATTCTCATTTATTAACGCACATCATGTACATAAAGAAATTTCAAGCACGTTAATATACTGCCGCCATTTTGATTTTCGTTTATCTTGATCATCGGTTACCTCGATGCTTTTTGGCGACCCCCTAGGACATCGACATAACCGGGTTCCACTCTATATAAAATACTTTAAAAAAAATTCTTCAAAACTGTGACCAGACAAAATAATTCAGAAGATGATTGAGAATCTTTTTAATCATCTGAAGTATTGTTGGATCTGCTTTGCTTTTTTTTTTACTTCATTAATCAGTTTTGCTAGCCATGAAAATAGCTCCGCCCCCTGTTTTATTAATTAAAAGGACAACTCATAGATCTATACATGCTGCTCAAAACTTGATGAAATATTTGTTGAATGAATACTCAGATTCTCATGGACCACTTTTAGATCCATTTCAGCGTGAAAGGAGCTACACTATTATTATTATTTTTATTATTATTTGTTGTTGTTGTTGTTGTTTTTGTTGTTGTTGTTGTTTATATAATGAATGATTTGTCTCCTTCATTCTCAGCTCATGTCTCAGCCTCTTGTCTTTCTGCAGCTCTTTTGATCATCACTCCTCCTCTTCTCATCTGTTTGCATTCTAATTTCTCTCCTCCGTAACCAGACACTCTGAGAGAGATGCACATTTAGACTGATTGCACTCGACCTGCAGTGTAGGAGGAATTTAATTACACATTCTTTCTTGCATGGAAACCTGAATGAGAGACTTTTTAGGATAAAAAAAAAACATACAGACACAGAAAAAAAAGAGTGACATCTCAGTGCTGCTCATGTGCTTCACCATTCAGCCATAACGTTAAAACCAGTGATGGGTGACATGAACAACACTGAATATCCCATTACACAGGCACCTGTCCAGGGGTGGGATTTATATTATTTATATAAGGCAGCAAGTAAAGTCTGTTCTCGTGGTTATGTTGTGGAGGCAGGAAAAATGGCTAAGTATAAGGATTTCAACGAGTTTAAAAAGGAGCAGATTGTGATGTCTAGACGACTGTGTCAGAATGTCTCCAAAACAGCAGGTCTTCTGGGGTTTCATGGTATTCATGGGTTAACTATTGCTATAAGGAAGGACAACCGGTGAACCCAAGACAGGGTCAGGGGCACTTGAGTCGATTTGATGTGAGGATAGAAAGCTAGACTGTCTGGTTCATTTTCAGAGAAGTGCTTCTGTAGCAGAAAACGCTAAAATAATTGATGCTGGTTCTAATGAAAAGAAATCAGAATACACAGAGCATCAGACCTTGATGCATATGGAGCTTTCAGAGAGCCATGCTGAGCCTTTGCACCATCTGAAGCTCCTACAATGGACATATGAGCTTCAGAATGGAAGAAGGAGGCCTGGTCTGATTATTCATCCTTTTTGTTCTACATCATCTAGGCAGCCGTGTGAGGGCATAGCTTTCCTGGAGAAGATATAGCATCATGGCAGAGGCAGCATGATGCTATGGGTGATGTTCTGCTGGTTATTGGTGTGCATGTGAATGCTGCTTTGATGCTACATACCAGCTGTTACAACAGAGTAACACGTTCCACCCAATCATGATAACAGTGTTTTCTAATGGTAGTGTTGTCTTTCAACAAGATGATTATCCCTGCATTTCCACACTGTTTACATTTTTTGTTACTGTTCACTTTACATTTTTAACACACCACAGTGTGCGATATAAAACAGGTTTCATTGTTTCATTTCACTGTGTGATGTGTCAGATATATATGGTTGAAATGACATTAAAAGCTTCTTGACTTGACTTGCAGCACACTGCTCACTATCAGTTTAAAGAACATGGCAAAGAGTTCAAAGTGTTGACTTGGCCTCCAAATTCCACAGATCTCAATCTGATCAAACATCTGTGAGACCTACAGGACAAACAAGTCCATGGTGGATCCACCTCACATTTTCCACACTTTTTTTTAGGCCTGTGTTCTCGTTGTGTCTCATGTCATCATAACAGAATCTGACTAAATCTATTCATGCTCAGAGTGAGCAATGCTGCCAGAGATCTCAGAAAGAACAAACACACACACACACACACACACACACACACACACACACACACACACACACACACACACACACACACACACCCTGCACAAGCCATGTGTTAATGCCGTAATGAGAAGTAGGCACATGGTGAATCCCTGAAATGTGTACCAACAGACAATGAAAGCTTCTTTCATAATCTCTCGCTCTGTAGCACATAAACAAACAACGCTAATGAAGGTGAAATGGCCTCGGGTAAATTCTAACACAACTACTGATTTATTTAGACAAAGTTGTCCTCTAGTTATTCAAAGCATTTTCTAATATTTAATTTTAGTCCAGAATTCAAACTGAACTGATTTTCATCTGAGTCGATTAAGACTCGGTCGAACGAGTCATTTGGTGTCATTGAATAATTCAAATACAGCAACTGAGTCATTTGGTCAAAAGTAAACGATGTTATTTAAATGAATTGTTTTGATATTTTTAAAACATTTTGCTTTTTTGTATTATTTTGGTATTTTTTACAAAATATACTTATTGCAAACGATTCATTTGAACAAATTCAAACGAGCTGATTCGGGCGTGTCTGTTCATTGTTTGATGCTGATTCCCTGAGGGATGATTCCCATTTCGTAATCAGCAGCTAAACTTACAATCCAGATTACAGATGACTAAAGATGAGTCCAAAAGTATTAGTGGGTCATGTAACAAAAACATAAATACATGTCACTGTGGTCAAATTGTGTCATTGAGGAACTAATGATTCATTCAGATTGTTGTGGTTTTTTTAATCTCACGGTTTTGAATCACACTGAGAACAAAAAACAATTCACTCGTTTAATGTTTTGATATATTACTTTATTACCTTCAAGCGTTCAACTCTCTCATAAAACAAGACTTTTTATCTTTGCAAAAATCTTTCAGAAACAATTCTTCTTTATCTACTATATCTGGGAAAAAAGTCATCCATGTTGAAAAGAGCTTTATTAGAGGATTTCTTCTTCACTGGGATCCAAACCCTGAACATTTCACACAGAAATGTAAAGCTAACAGCAGGAGAGAAGAAACTAAAACAGAAATGTTGAGTATTCGCTTTTATCTAACGTGTGGAAGGTTTGCACAGCTGAAATTTTACAATTTACAAACTAAAATGTTAATAATGAATACAAAACAGTCTTCTGTTTAAGGTGCACCTGCATAAAAAGACTAATCCATAGCATTTTTCTATTTTATTTTATTCAGATGTGACAATCAGCTCATTTCAGTTCAATTTTTCAAGCATTTGTTTAATTATTCAAATGAACCTTCGAAGAATAAACATAAGAAATTTTGACGTCACTACAATGACAATAAAATCTCTTTATTTTTAAAAAGTATTTGTGTCAGACAGGGACATTCTTAAAAAATTAAAAAAATTAAAAAAATTAGAAAAGGACTGTTTTGATTGGCTGAGATGCGTTCAGGAGGCGTGCCTAAAGCTGGCATGAACTTTGCGTCCTTTTAAGGGCTGAGGGGGTCTGTAGTTATTACACATCGGACGAGCTGGCTCTCCCTCTGAGCTGAACAACAGACTGCGGAACTTCGACATCTGGAGAAAGAGATACCAGAAAATATAAAGAGTTAATGATGTAAAAGCTTCATATAAAACCCCTCAGATGTAAATATAATACACATACAAACATGTCGTACAGCCATTAGGCACTGAATGACGGGTTGTAATGTTACAAGTCGTGTTTCTCTAGCCTTGTTAGCTTTCACACACACACACACACACACACACACACACACACACACACACACACACACACACACACACACACACACACTTTCATACAGCATATGAACCTTTATTTAACCCTGCATATGTGACCGAATAATGGAAAGTTGCAAAGTTGTGCCCACTTCCTGTTTGCACCAAATGCATCCTACTTACTTCCTGTGTGAGCTACAGAGCTCAACAGTCTCCTTCACCAACACACTACACTCACTATACACAAATTACCTTACATACAAATTAAAGGTTATTTTTGGAAACATGCTGTAGGATGCCTCAACCAGAGATGTGACAGTTCCTGAGTGACAGAAAAACCTGTGCTACCAGTTGATCCGTTGGTCTGAGAGATGGTTTTGGCACAAAACGTTTCAGCGTCCTGCTCAACCTCTGTTAATAAATAAACCGTTCTCCAGGCGATGCTTACGCTTACTTTAGATTATTTAATCTTGCTAAACATCACGCACAGAGCCGTCCCTGTTGCCTTTGGGGTTTTTTTCAAAATACTGAAGTGCACTTCGTCGCTACTCGTGCACGGTGTGTAAATAATTATACAAGCCATGTACATATGAACCAACGCATTGTCAAATAAATCGCAGCACTTGATATTTTGAGGCGGATCTATTTCGAATGACGTTGCGTTCCTTACAATAGCGCCTTGAACATTTTCACACAAATTCTAACGATTTGCATTTGCTCATTAGTTAGCATTTATTTCAATATTTGAGACGTTTCAATCTAACATGCTAATATATCAAAGGTTTTGGGAAAGATAGTAGATCAAACTAGCTTAAATTCAAGCTACATAACAAAAAAACATTTAATAAACTGAACCAACTGAAGATCTCTGCAGATTGCAAGTTAGAAATTATAATTAGTTTATAATTCAGCATAACATTTTGACACTTTAACATTTTTTTTACTATTTCTGCGTATGCTATCAGTTTGCATCGCTCGCGGTTTTGGCGTAATTTATTCCCTGGCTGAATAAACTGCGTACCTGAGTGGGGCTGATGCTAATCGGATCTCTTAGGACAATCCAGGTGACACTCTCGTACAAAGGTGGTGTGGTGAGAGAACCTTCATAAGTCCAGAAATTCAGAGTGGAGGGCAACAAGGACTTGGGGTGGAAGTTTGGGAATGTGGTCTGCTGACCCTGTGGGAAAATAAGACAAATTTTGAGGAAACAAAAAATAAAATGTTTCATTTATGACACATAAAACAAAATAAATAAAATAAGGAATCAATGTAGAATCACCTTTGCTTTGATGGCATCGAATTTATCCAGAACCTTCTGCAGTTTTGGATTGGCAGGACCAATCTGAGATGAAAAGAGAAGGAAATGTTAAATGTGATAGATACGATTGTATAAATCTCAGGAGAATCATCTGAGATGTGGTTTTAACCTTCAGAAAAATGCCAACAACTGCCAGGCCATCAGATTTGTTCACAGCCTCTTCAAAACTTTCATACTTGGTGTTCCAGTGCACCAGATGGAGCTGAAATAAACAAAAAAAAACAAGCTGGAGAGATATATAAAAAAAATATGGTGAGAACTTCTTAAAGTTGGTGCCAGTTGTGGTGGTATGACTCATAGTGAAAGAAGATGAGGCAGATAAAAATCTACAGCTGTTATTTTTGAAGAAAAGTTCTCAGGTTTACTGTTACCATAGGTCAAATATCTACAGTATAGAGTGGGAGTGATCATAGTATCTAAAGTAGAGAGGGAGTGGTCAAAGTATGTACAGTAAAGAGTGGGTGTGATCAAAGTATCCTTTGAAGAAAGTGGGAGTGGTTAGTGTATCCATTAGAGAGAGTGGGAGTGGTTAGAGAATCCTCTGCAAAGAGTGGGAGTGGTCAGAGTATCTACAGTAGTGCATAGGAGTGGTCAGAGTGTCCTCTGGAGAGAGTGGAAGTGGTCAAAGTATCTACAGTAGAAGTGGGAGTGGTCAGAGTATCTGCAATAGAAAGGGGGTGGTCAGAGTATCTACAGTAGAGTGGGAGTGGTCAGAGTATCTACAGTAAAGAGTGGGAGTGGTCAGAGTATCTACAGTATAGAGTGGGTGTGATCAAAGTATCCTTTGAAGAAAGTGGGAGTGGTTAGTGTATCCATTAGAGAGAGTGGGAGTGGTTAGAGAATCCTCTGGAGAGAATGGGAGTGGTCAGAGTATCTACAGTAAAGAGTGGGAGTGGTCAGAGTATCTACAGTACAAAGTGGGAGTGGTCAGAGTATCTACAGTAAAGAGTGGGAGTGGTCAAAGTATCCTCTGGAGAGGGTGGGAGTGGTCAAATTACACAAAAGGAAGAGTGGGTGTGGTCAGAGTTTGTTGAATTGGACATTGTGTTACCTCACAGGGGAACTTGTGGCCATTGATTGTGTGCTCGGACCCTTCGAGGTCACCCACGCCCCAGTGGCAGTGGAACTGCTTCAGTCTGTAGGCGCCAGTGACAGGCCCACCGGTCAGATCTAAACACACACACACACACACACACACACACACACACACACACACACACACACACACACACACACTTCTACTCATTCCTGCAATTATAAAATCTTGTACAGGTCAAGAGCCTGACACTCAACATCAGAACGTGTAAAAGGTGATCAGGTACAGTGATCACACCTCCTGAGATTTTCTGTAAGGGTGAACCCAAAACAGATCAACACAGAACAGTACGCCAGCATGGCCTCAACTTCCTCAAGAGACACAACACACTCTTCTCCCCTGCAGTGACACGCCTCCTTTAAAGCATCAACTTCAGGCACACACATCCAACCGTTGTTTATTTCCAAATCTCGACCGACACGCTGCACTCATGAGCGGTGTGGCTGCAATAAACACTGAGAACGTAAACGCCGAGAGCCACATGATGACCAGATTCGAGAACGCAGACTCGAGACTTTTTTATTCTGGAAGGAAATTCTTTTGCTAGAGACTGCTTCAGATAACAAGAATAATGAATATAAATGAAATATAATTGAAAAATAAAAAAGGTGCTAAACAGTACAAAATGGTGTCGAGTTACTGAAAAAGATTAGAAGAAAAATGTGATCTGCATCAAACATACAACACTTTAATGTTCTTTTTTGAAGAACCACCAACCTCCTGATTAGTAATCCAGAGTTTTAACCACCAAAATGTTTTCTCCTTCACAGATAGAGTTACTGAACTTAAAATTATTCTGATACTGATTTGTTGCACTACGACGTAACCGAGCGACGGGTTCACTAACCTTTGCTGTCTGGCTGGTCCAGGTAGTTCACTTGGAATGAATGGCCATTGTTCAGGATGTCTTGAGACAAGACCGAGTCGTAGTGAAGCTTGAGTGGCTTGAGAGTCGAGTCGTAATGGGCCTGGCTCGTGATGATATCAATGGGAGACTGTCTGTCTCCGTCAGCGATAGGGAAGTGTTCCGCCCATTTGTCAGGACCTGCACAAGGGACACAAAAAACGTTTATTTATTTAGATATGTATGTGTATAGAAGTAAACATGTTTGAAATGCATGTGCAATTTTATGTGCATTCGAGGATCTCATGGATGCAGAACAATATGCATTCAATTAGAATGCACTTTTATTGGGAAAGTTTTTTTTTTTTTTTTTGCATGATCGCTTCACACAAACAAGTTGACCTGGGAATTATTTTTTACAAATGGCGAAGGAAATATACTGTTTTTCCGATGTGATGGAAAGACGATGAGATGTGAAAATCACTATTCATATCGGTGAGGTGGGGTTTATTTAATTTCAGGATTTAGGGAATCAATGTCTTTAGTTAATATAATAATAATAATAATAATAATAATAATAATAATAATAGATAGATAGATAGATAGATAGATAGATAGATAGATAGATAGATAGATAGATAGATAGATAGATAGATAGATTTTTAAATAAATATTTTTTCTGGTCTTACCATCAGCAGTGCCGTATCCCCACCCGTGAGACATGCTTGCTTTGAGTTTTCTCTTGTAACAGTTGAGAAGTTGGACCTCTGGAGGTTCCTCAGAGCCGGAATGCTGAGAGTCAGTCAGTGTGAGGAGCTGATGAGACTCCAGCTTTTATATCAGTGTATGAAACCTGTTTGACACGTGAACCTGCCCATCAGAGGGTTTGGCACACAGAAGGAGGAGGTTGGGTCAAACCGGCACGATCACTCAGTACACCAGAGTGATTCTTACTACGGATCATTTCACAGAGTCGACTTTTTTGAACAAACGATTCGGACAGGATATAATGTAGATTGCAGGTTCGAGTTAGACACATTTACATCACACAGTCATAATTCATCATCCATGCACCTGAACACACTGATACAAAACTTCATCATAATTATACAACACCCCCATTGTACTTTAGAATCGATTCACCACTAAATGAACCGACTCATTTTACGAGTCCCGGTAGCCCCACGGTAGTCAGTGATGCTGAACATCTGCAGAACTTCATGTGAACAGGGCACATCCTCATCAGAGACCTGCTGTCACTGTTTATGATGATGATGATGATGTCGTGTGGATTTGTATTGCTTGATCTCCAGAATGGATGATGTTCTCAGAGCTCTCGGTTCTATCCATCACGGAAGGAGCAGAACTTCAGGAAACAAAAAAAAAATACTCTTACTTTAAAACACAGAGAGACGCTGGTTTACAGCAAGAGGCTTTTATCTGTTTCTGTAGATCAGGAAAGTTTTTGAGATTAGAAGAATAAACCCAGAGGAGCTTCTCCTGCGCTCCGACTCACAGAAACCGAACATCCAAACCATTTCACACTTTAGTTCCACGCAAGACAAGTGTGTGTGTGTGTGTGTGTGTGTGTGTGTGTGTGTTCTCCTCGCTCAGATGGCAGCTGATTGGTTGATCATAATCCGAGCAGGAACTTTAAAATTCACCGGAAAAAAATTCTAACTAATGAAATGATCAAACGGATTAGTTAATTGATTTTTTTAATTGGATGTTTTTATTTATTAAAGTCGGCTGGTTTGTGTGAAGCTCATTCAGGTGTTATTCATATAGTTTTAGTTTTTTAGAGAGTGAAAGAGAGAAAGAGATGAGAGAGGGATGAAAAAGGAGGAGAGAGGGACGAGGTGACTGAAAGGAAAAGTCCCTGGAGAGAAAACGAGCATACATACACTTATACAGTATCATGATTTTAAATAAATGTAGTTATAAATATGTCATTGTAAAAATAAGTAATGCAATAGACAGGTGCACTTTACTGTTCAAAATAAGGAAAAGATGGTGGGGAATAATTGCATTATTTTTATTATTATTATTATTATTATTATTATTATTACATTTATTCCTGTTTAAATGCTAATATAGGGAATTACATGCGCGTCACGTTGCGTGGGCATGATCGCCTGTATCTGTTCCAACAATTTTTTTTATTTTGCTGCCATCTAGTGGTTGAGGTCTGGAACAGCACCCACCAGGTTTTCCACATGAAAAATCTAATCACGCTTTCATTCATTTCCAAACTGGCTGGATCAGTTTACACTGTGTTCCAGTTTGGAGTAATTAGTTTACTAGTATGTTTTTGGGAGTTGTGATGAAACTGTAAAACCTCTGAAGAATCCCATGAAGAACAGATTTGAGCTCAGTAAACCAACCTGTTGTACCACCGTGTCAGAAAAATAAAATGCATGAAGCACTTTTTAACTGTAGTGTGGTCCCTCAGTCAGTCAGTGTCTGATGTTTGCATCTTTACTGAGCTTCGAGGTGAACACATGCAGCTCACACGGTTTCACAGCTACCAGTTTACCAGTTTCAGCAAACTGCATAAAAGTGCAGGAGAAATGAAACACATGGAAAGTTGTAGTTTTTTTATGAAAACATTTAAATGCAGATAAATCTGTAGGATGTGGATGATCAGTTGCTTGAATGAGGTCTTCTGAAGTTCTTGTTCTGCATTTTTTTTACTTTTCTGTATATGATGCGACTTGTGCAGGAAATCAGCAGCAGGAAAGCGGCTCAGAACTTCTTTTACCTCCTAAAGTGCGTTTTTCTTCTCAATGTCAGGAAGCAGAAAAGATAAACACAAAACTTCTATTATTATAATTATTAAAATAAATAAAAACAGTTTTGTTGAAATTACAGTTCATGGACTAGTAACTTACATCTAACCTGATTTTTTATTTTTATTTTTTCAAACCATCTCATCCACAGAAATACTTATGAGTAAATCATAAAGCGTAAAATCTTCTGTCCTGAAGATGAAGGAAGAAGTGCTGAGTCCAAATGTGATTTTTGGTTCTTACAGAAAAACGTACAGTACCAGTCAAAAGTTTTGACACACCACCAACAATCTTGATGAGTTCCCAAAGGTGTGGAATGTTTACTGGCTGATTTCCCTTCACTCTCCAGTCCAACGCATCCCAAACCATCTCACCTGGATTTAGATGATGTGATTATGAAGATCTGATGCAGCACTTTATCACTCTTCTTCTTGAACAAAATACAGAACCTAGAGGTGTGTTTAGGGTTTTTCTCCTGATGGAAAACAAACAATGTTCTCACTAAATGCAAACCGGATGTGATGGCTGCATGTCACTGCAGGATGCTGTGGTCGCCATGCTGGTTAAGTGTGTCCTCAATTTAGATTAAATCACCAACAGTGTCACCAGGAAAGTACCTCCAGATCATCACACCTCCTCCTCCATGCTTCACAGTGGAAACCACACATTCAGGAACCGTCCATTCACCCTCTGCACATCTAACAAAGACACGGCGATTAGAACCAAAAATCTTAAAACAGTTTTCCTCTGATCTAATCTCCATTCCTTGTGTTTCATGGCCCAAGCAAGTCTCTTCTGCATGTTGTTTTTCCAAAGAAATGGTTTATTTGCAGCAATTTGACCATGAAGACCTGACCCACAGTCTCCTCTGAACAGTGAATGTTGATTTATGTTTGCTAATCTGCATTTTTGTAACTCAGTGGTTTCTGAGGCTGGCAATGTAAGTAACTTTTCCTCTGCAGCAGAGGTAGCTCTTGGTCTGTCTTTCTTTCCTGGGACGGTCCTCATGAGAGCCTTTAATCATATTGCTTCTTGGTTTTGGAGACTCTGCTTGAAAATACATTTAAAGTTCTTGAGATGTTTCAGACTGACTGACCTTCATTTAATTAACTGAGTGTTTCACACCATAATATGGATTTGTGCAGTAATTGTAGTAGCACTAGATTTTATTTTATAGAAAAAGTTCCAGAAGAAGAATGTTTTTTGGTCCTCTGTATTTATCAAGTTTCCAGCTCTCTCATTCCATTCAGCATTTGATTGTCTGAAGCTGTAAGTATCATTAATACTCAGTCCAGGTTCATGTTCCGCTCCGGGTTTTCTACATCACCGGACTGAACTCAGCGCCGGGACGCGTCTCAAACCGACACCTACTTCCGGGTTCTGAACACAAGATTCACAATCGGCCATTTTTTGTGCGTTTCTCTGAAAAAGGAGCGAAAATCCTTTGATTATTTACTTAATTAATTTAATTATTGAACCACAATACAATTAATTAAATTATGACAAAATGTCGGAAACACAGAAGTTTTCTTTTTACTAACAGTTTGGGAAAATATGAAAGGAAATAACAGCTCAATAATGTCATACTGCAATGTGTGTGTGTGTGTGTGTGTGTGTGTGTGTGTGTGTGTCTGTGTGTGTGTGTGTTAAAAGGAGTATATAATATAATTATAGCTATAAATGTAAAAACAGTGTTGTACTATGAAGTGAGCAACCATGAGAAAAATGACTTCAGATGAAAAACACACTTATAAAATGATTATATTAATTAGTAATAAATTAGCAGTATGTCTGTTAATCACCAGTGTTTTCTAAACATCAGTTTTCCAGACTTTTGCAAATCTTGAGCTAAATTCTGTATATAATTCCCATAATTTTTTCAGTTTTATGTTTGTTTCTTTCATGCTTTATTTAACATACCGCTTCATTTAATAGAGTAAAAGAGTTTAAATACTGAACTTATTCTGATAAATATTTAACTATTCTGCATGTTTGTTTTAGCAAACATGCAGAATAGTTAAATGTAACTGCTGTATATCAGCGTATCATTATGTGTCATTATGAGCTTTTACTTCCTTTAAATAAAATAAAAATAATATACGACCGCTAAGCATGTGTAGAGATATAACTGAAATATTAACATTTGAAGAACGTAGCAGAGATCGTTGGTGATCCCACTGAGCAGATGTTTGTAGAATAGCTGGTGTGAATTTTAATCTGAAATCAGTACCATGGCGACGACGTTCTCTACCCTGACGGGAAAAGTCTGTACATCTCAGCACTTTGTGTACACGATGAGTCCGGTGTTGCACTTCAAGCAATGATTGTATAATAAAATGGAGAAAATAAAAGAATAGATTGCGAATTCATTTTACAAATTAATCTTTGGGAACCTCTGACGCTTAGTAGCGGTCACGTGAGCGACGCGTGAGCCAATAGAAATGCGTCTTTATTTCCATTAGAATGAAGGTGAAGTTCACTAGAAGACTATTTGAGACGCACCCGAATTAGAGCGCTCTTGTGTGTGTGTGTGTGTGTGTGTGTGTGTGTGTGTGTGTGTGTGTGTGTGTGTGGGTGTGTGTGTGGAAAGCTGCTCTGCTCCCTGCGTCTCAATCAGCTCTCCTTCATCCAGTGCGCTCCTCTCTCTCTCTCTCTCTCTCTCTCTCTCTCTCTCTCTCTCTCTCTTTCTCTCTCTGAGATCCTCCATCCATCAGCACTGCCGGATCATGAATGGTGAATAATAAAGAAGAAAGCCAGGTAAGAAGAAACCTACCTGTTTTGATGCATTATTTGAGGTATATGAGAGTCTCATGTGTGTGTGTGTGTGTGTGTGTGTGTGTGTGGTGTGTGTGTGTGTGTGTGTGTGCGCGCGCGGGCGCCCCTGAACCGCGTCGTGCGTTTTCCCGTGTGTTTACGCGTCTACAGGATTGCGGGGAGTCCGCAGTGTGTTCTCGGTGCATGGTAAGAGTGTTTGGGGTGGATAATGATGATGATTTCCAAGCTTGGGAATGGGAATGGAATTGGGAATGGGAAGGATGTGATGTAAAGGAATGGCATGACGTGTTGAGCCATGGATCTGGGTATGTCAGTGGTTCCTAATTGCGCATTTCGGGATCGGGTTCTCTTTGGGAAGTGAGCCGAGGCTTTTGCGCAACAGTGCGATGCTCAGAGCGCAGAAAATGCGCCGAGATCCGCTTCAACACCCGAACAGTCCATTCCTCCAAACGGCTTTGTTTTAATTTTGTTAAAAATGGGGCCGAGATCTGATCGAATCCTTAAAGATTATACAATATTTTGTAATAGAATTCAAATCTGACCAAATTGCAACACACACACGCACGCACGCTCGCACGCGCGCGTTCAGCCTCTTAAATAATGGCATCTCGGTTTCTTCAATCCGAATTGGTGTTAGTGCAGTGATTTATTATATACCGTTTATCATTCATATCTATTTTTTAATAGATATTTATGTATTTCATTATTCATCTGATCCTCAAACCATCCTCTTTCTGTCGTCAGTCCTCTTGAAGTCCTCAGTGTTCTGAGGTTAAACACCACCAACCTCATATCATATAAAATAGCTTTCATCCCCAATCATTTCGTCTACTGTCGTGCATCTCTAAGATGATTATGTTGCCCTCTCCAGTTCCTTACTGGTTTCTTTCCCCACAACCTCTACCAAAGAAGCTTCCATCGGTTTTCCGTTCATTATCCTGGTCAGGATCAGGGTGGATCTGGAGTTTATTCTGGGAACACTGGGATTGAGACAGGAATACACCAAGGATGAGACACCTGTACGAGGCTAACCTATTCACACACCTATTCACTGATCTATTCACACCTAGAGGAAGTTAGAGTAGATAATCCACCCACTGGATTGCTTTTGGGAGGTGGGCTGAAACCCAAGAACCCGGAGAAAGCTCACATAGAAATGGAGAACATGTGAAACTCCAAATGAGACCAGAGATCACGATTGAAATCACAACATTTACGATTGGTGCTTGTCTGTCCTTCTCTCCATGGAACCTCATCATGACGTCTGTTTGAGACCCTCATCGCCTCCACAAGGAGGAAACGCTGCCGTGGGACGATGTAGAATTGTAAAACGTAAAAACCGGAGGACTTTTCAGGTAAACGGATGGCATCACATCTTTTATTATTAGGAACAGAATGGTGCTTTATTCTGATCTCAGTTTTTCTGTAATCAGACGGAAGGAAGCCTCTGATGATGCGATGGGTATCGATGCGTTTAACAGCAGCTGCAGTGGAAACGTGGTTTAATCTTCCAGGCTTCAGTCAGTCAGGAAGTCGTCTTATGGCTGAGTGCTGGTGCGTGATATGAGGAAAGGTGACAGGAGAGAGAGAGAGAGAGAGAGAGAGAGAGAGAGAGAGAGAGAGAGTATGTATAATTATGTTCATTAGAGCATCATAAAAAAAACTGGATTTATTCTTCTTGATGCTGTATGTTCTGTTATTTTGGCGTTTAATCACAAAATCATAACTTTTTTTTAAATTTTTTGACATTGTTTACATTGGGAGATTAAGTAGACTAAAGAAACTGAGAGAATAATACAGACAGACAAACAGAGAGAGACAGAGAAAAAAGCGAGACACAGAGAGAGATGGAGATAAAAGCGAGACAGCGAGAGACTGAGAGAGACGGAGAAAAAAGCGAGACACAGAGAGAGACGGAGAAAAAAGCAATACACAGTGAGAGACTGAGAAAAAAGCGAGACACAGAGAGAGATGGAGAAAAAAGCGAGACACAGCGGGAGACTGACAAAAAAGCGAGACACAGAGAGAGATGGAGAAAAAAGCGAGACACAGCGGGAGACTGACAAAAAAGCGAGACACAGAGAGAGATGGAGAAAAAAGTGAGACACAGCAAAGACTGAGAAAAAAAGCGAGACACAGAGAGAGATGGAGAAAAAAGCGAGACACAGCAAAGACTGAGAAAAAAGCGAGACACAGCGAGAGACTGAGAAAAAAGCAAAACACAGAGAGAGACGGAGAAAAAAGCGAGACACAGCGAGAGACTGAGAAAAAAGCGAGACACAGAGAGAGACGGAGAAAAAAGCGAGACACAGAGAGAGACGGAGAAAAAAGCGAGACACAGAGAGAGACAGAGAAAAAAGCGAGACACAGAGAGAGACGGAGAAAAAAGCGAGACACAGAGAGAGACAGAGAAAAAAGCGAGACAGAGAGAGACAGAGAAAAAAAGCGAGACACAGAGAGAGATAGAGAAAAAAGCGAGACATAGGGAGAGACTGAATTCTTTTAGTTTTTTCTATAATAATAATAGCAGTGTGAGAATGTGAGAATCGTCTGATTTAAAAACGAGTCATTATAATAAGAAGCAGACACTGGGATGCAGAAACATCCTGACGCTTTGGACTCGTACACCATCAGCGTCGATACAATCCCTCGATCGATCTCAGTTTGGTCTCTTACCCTTTAAACAAAACATTGTCTCCGCTCCAAAGCTTTGTTTTAACCCTGCAGAGCAAAACTGCCTTTTACAGCCATTTAAAATGTGTAGCACTTTAATAGTTTTCACTTTTATTCAAGGAACTCTTTACAGAAGTCTCTTGTTTGTCATATGTGCATCACTACAGGGAACATCTATTCTTCTTTACTGATTTCAAGGGTAGAGGGTAAGAGGGGTGCCAATACATTGTACAGCGCAACAGACGATCATTTAACACCTATACAGTGATCTATAACGTACCCTGACGTTTTCATTTCAGAGTTCGGATCGGTGCTGCTATAGAGTTGCCGGAGAGCTGCTTTATTTAGAACGAGGATAAAATAATCTCATTAGCAGCGTAAAGCTCAATTAAGACAATAATCAGATTAAAATAATGTGCTTCGGGGTGAGTGTCGTCCTGCGACCGTGACGTCCTTGCAACTTTTTATGAAAAGTGAAAAAATTATTTGTTGAAACTATTTAGTCATGCAAATATGGGCGGTCTATTATAGGAGGGTGGATAGATGGCGGATGATGAATCTAGCTCGTGTGTGTGTGTGTGTGTGTGTGTGTGTGTGTGTGTGTGTGTGTGTGTGTGTGTGTGTGACAGCATAATGCGTCAACCTGATTGCCATAATGCTGTATGACTTCCAATTTGATCAGCTCCGTTCGTGTGATTCAGCCGAGCCGACACACTTTCAGAGTAAATTATGATCACATGACACATGGAGGCTTCCCTTTATGGAGTGTTATGACCTCATCGAAGTGCATTAAACGCTCCATAATGGACTAATGAACAGAACTGAACTCGCACGGACAACCAGGATCGATTTCCGCCAAAGCGTGCTCATGGGAGAGTCTGGAAGACCAAACGTTCTTATCATGTCCTGCGATGTTGTAGAAAAAAACCATTCTCGTTCTAGCATGCTCTTCAGATGTTCCAGAAACTGTTTCTCAAATGAGAGACATTCGATAGACTGCTTTCCCAAAGTACATCATCATAAATAATAACTGCATCATTAATTACTTCTGGATGCTAATAATGTAATACGTTAACAACGCCATCGTTTCTAAGCATTAATTCATTTCTTTCATGGCAGATGATTTATATTGTGTGTATAAATGTCTTTGTGGAGATCAGCTTGGATAGCTGCTATAGCGCAAGTGAAAACAGGACCTAATGAAATTACTTATGATTAGGGTGTAAAGTCCACTTGTTCGTATCGACCCATTTCAGTACAGGACTTTCAGTACGGTACAAGTGTACTAAATACAATTCTTGTTTTACGTGTGAAACATAGTAACAATGTACATTTTCCTCATATTAAGTGGCGTACCGCAAGTTTGTTTAGTCTCCGCCTCGCACTTTGAGCGCAGTGTAACGAAAACACGATTTGTACTGCGCATGTCGATTTTGCATAAAATCTCTCACTTCCTGTCATTTGGATTCTTATGTGATTATGGATTCAATCGAATTCAATCATTTTTTATAATCAATTTAATTTGTGCCTATTTAATCAGTTAATCAATTTAATTAATATAATAATAAAAGTTTAATGCTTTAATTGGACTGCTATTTTATTCTATTCTATTTCTATTCTATTTTTTATTTAAACCAAGCAGGCATTTTATTTCAAATTGATTTTTAAAAATCGTTAATAAAAAAACAAGTAATTTTTTTTCATTTCTTCCCCCAAATCTACCGAAAATTAACCAAACCGTATCAGAGGTACGTCTCGAACCGTGAATTTTGTGCACCTCAAACCCCTACTTATGACCCTGTCATGATTTATTCCATACCCACATCCCTGCTGTCAAATTCTATGAAAAGCACATTGTTCAATTCCCAGACCACTTTGGATTCTTTCAGTCCAGAGCATCTTTCCGCACCTTCCTCCACTTCGCTAATAATAGCGTTAATATTTATTGCAGCTGCAGCTGGAGGAGGAGGAGGAGGAGGAGGAAGAGGTGAGGGGGTGTTCATGCTAATGAAGGTTTCTGTTCTGTGTTCTGTCTGTGTCTTGGCGAGTTTTTGCACTCTGAACAGGTGGTATTTATGCTCCACAAGGTGGGAGGATGATTCACAGAAAAAAGAGAGATGCTGCTCTCGGTATAGCAGGGCCATTGCGTCACAGAGCGAGCCATGAATCACACAAGTGCTCTGTGTGTCAGGACTGACTGTACACGGAGATGAAGAACGAGACGGACTGTTACCGTCAACTAGTTCTTTCTTTACGCATTTATGGCCGGATCACGCAGGATTTGACGACGGCTTTCGAGAGAATATACAGAATCACTCGCTAGTTCCTGTCTCTGAGGCTCCGCCTACTCCTCTGGCTTTGGAATTTTCAAGGTTATGATTTTATCCAGTGAGAAAACAAACATGATTCCAACAAAATACGCCGCATCTGTATGGGATTTAGGGGGATATAGTGCTAGCTTCTATAGTGGAAGATTTTGATCTTGCAACTTGTTGTTGAAAGCAGAAGAAGTTCTGCACTCGGTTGTTGACGTTCACATGTTCAGTAGAATTCATCGAAGAAATTCATTGCAGTCTCTAGAGAAGGATTAAAGTCTAGTTTGTGAGACATCAAAACTGGGATCCTAAAAACAGGGTTCATGGAGGCCAAATTTTAGACTTTTTTCATTTAAAGTTTTCAGATCCAGTAATTAACTCATAACTTTGGCTTGTTCTCCAATTGAAGTTCATATGACGGGCAGATACGGAGAACACTATATGTACTTTATGGACAAATCTGATTAAAGAGGCTTAGCGTAACGACGTTCTTGGTTTTAGAATAATTTGAATGTTTTGATAAAAAAGGCAGATGAATGGACCAAAAGATCTTCCTGAGCTATCTACCTAACCTGGGAGAACATCTCTCTGTGTTCTTATAGAAGGTGTAGCTTATTGAGTTCATTGACAGTTGCTGCAGGACAATTGATCCACCAAAATGCACTTCAGCATGTCCATGATAAATGACAAAAAAATCTTTAAGGAATTTTAGATGTACATATAAAGCTGGCGGTTGTGACACTGTGCATAAATTAAACCGCATTATCATATTATAGAAGCTTCACTATACGGATGAAGGTTTGTGGCCACCTGACAATATGATTAGTTTTTTTTAACATCCCATTCCATATTTAGTCTCCTTTTGTTACCTCCACTCTTCTTCGTAAAGTCAGGTTCACATTCATCCCAAAGGTGTTTAATAGGGATGGAGCTCTATAGCAGGAGATCTTCATTGAGCTGGCTTTGTGCACAGGACATTGTCACGGTGGAACAGGTTTGGGTCTCCTAATTCAAGTGAAAGGAAAATTTAATGCCGTGTCCTCAGTTGTCCTGTACAATTGTGAGCTTTAACTTTGTGCTAACAGTTTGGGGAGGAGAAACATCTCCCTGGAGAATTGGGGGTGTCCCAATACTTTTGGCCATGTAATGTGTAAATTCTCTTAAGTGCAATATTTTAAAATGTTGTAGCAGGTAAACTGATAAATAATTTGGATTCGATTCAAACAGGACAAGGTCACAGCAAGGTCAAATGCCCGAAACCTTTTTCCCGTTTCTTCAGTATAACTTTTTGCCTCTACAGCACTGTTGTGAATGTGTGTGTGTGTGTGTGTGTGTGTGTGTGTGTGTGTGTGTGTGTGTGTGTGTGTGAATGTGCAAAAATGAGCATGACTCGCATTAGGATCAGATGTCGAGTGCAAGAATCGCTATTAAAATAAAGACAGGATGATTACAAACAAGTTGGAATTTGCAAAATGACACTGGAGTGAAATTCACACCGAGATAATCGTCCTGCTTATCAACAGTGAGCACCTCCACCTGAGAGGCATCTGATCCTCTCCTGGACCCCCCCCAAGAGCCTCTCTGATTCTCCAAACCCTCTCTGATCCACCAGCAGGTCATATGTAGGTCAGTGTTTTGGATGGAATCTGCAGCTCTGTACACCGTTAACTGCACAACATCTCCTGAGGATCCTGCTGACTGAAGTTTTGCACCCAGTGTTGAAACGCTGACGTCAGCACTGTTGCCTCGTATCAGATCTCGCCAGCTGTTTGGTTCACGCCTCCTTCAAGACTGCAAATGAAGGAGTGTGAAGACGGTGCAAAGCTTGAAAGTGTTTCATTCTCACCGTTTGCACAATGCCTGTGAAATATCACCGTGATGCAAACAGCATTGTCCTGAACATCATCACGTTAATGATCTCACGTCTGCATGACACATTTGTTAATTCGTTTATAATAAGTCTTGGGCCGGGATTGTCCGACCTTTATTGTCCTCATCTTGGAGTTTTTATGTGTTTTTTATTAATCATTAATAATAATAACTGACAGTACAAACATAACCTGGACTGCGTATTCAGTGAAAATGTAGCATCTTGTCTAGATTGTGATTGGCCAGAAGGTCCAAGGACATCCTGCTTTACTTCGTCATCAGTGCTAAAATGTGGAACTCTGAAGATCTCGTCGATTATCCAGGATCAAGCACTGAATGTTCACAGCTGTGGGCTGGGAATCATCTTCGAAACGTTTACACCATTCACATGTCTTACTTTGGCTGAGCGTCTCCTCACCGCACTGTGCTCAAAGTCTTCTGTAGATATGCGCAGGTTTTACGTCTTCATTCACACGTTCACGCTGTTCCATGCACGCACTAACACTGTCGTCTGCCGTCTTGATTAATGGTCTTTGGACCGGCCCATGACATGTGCGCTTTCTATCAGTAATAGGACACTATACTGTGTGTAGTATCGCCATGCTTACATCCGTTTTTATATCTGTAACATTAAGAATCCCGGTTTGACTTGAACACGCCTTGTACTTTCAAAGTATACTTCAAACAGGAAGAGAAAACCAGCTCAGATGTTTGACCTTGCTGTGACCTTGATCCTGTTCGAATCAAATCCAAATCCAATTCATCAACTGGTTACAATCATTATTTTATCCAAATCATGTGGCTTTTTTTTTTTTCTTCTTTCAAATCACAGTAATTAGAATCACAGATGGACAGAAAGACAGATGGAGGGACAGGAGGTGGGACAGGCAGAGAAAAAAGAGGTGTAAAAAAGAAAGGCTGGTGAGCATTTATAGCTGCTATAACAAATGAAAACACTACCTGACTTGTTTTATGGATGTTTCACCAAATTCATTGTAACTATAAACAGATAAAAAGATACAACTTTGGTTCATAAAAAAATACTGTTGGGTCCTGTTTTTATTTGTTATAGCAGCTATAAACGCTCGTTCCCTCAGCAGCATTTCGTTTTATGCCTCTTTATTAATATTGGATCTATATGGAAGTATCGATGCAACCAGAGGATGAATTGATTTGGACGAGTAAAATGACCACATGGGGTGGATTTATTATTTTTATGTATTAGACACAGAGTGATGCGTATGGAATGACTTTCTGTGCAAAACTATAACATGCATCTTGTTATGGCGTGTGACGGGATTAAAGATCTTTTATCACCATCTCGCGTGGTTACGAAGCTCGTTCACACGGAACATTCCATCATGGAGCTGGCGGTTATTATATCTCAAAAAAAGGTAAAGTGATTAAATAAATATATAAATGATATATATATACATGACCAGCTGTTTGTGTGTGCTGGAATTGGAACACTGCCTCTCCATAAGCACGCAAAAAATCACTGTTGATCAGCACCGTTGCCTGGAAACAAGCCTGTTATGGAGCGCACATCCGGCACCTTTCTGCTCGGCGCGCCGTATGTGGGCTTCGCTATCCAGCAGGTGTTCTTCTGTAATGATTTTCTTTTTTAAAGGCAAGGTCTCATTATTTTTGTGGACACTGTCGGTAATGAAAGCGCTACCATAAAGCCGGATTGATTTGTCTGACTCGTGCTGTGGGTTCCGTCCTTTAAAATCAATAACATGGGCGACCTGTGTTTTATTTTATTTATTTATTTATTTTTCCTGGAGAAACACATTTAGCATTTTAGCGCTAACGTTTCAATTCAATCCTTTCACACGTTTAACTCCATTAGCACATTCAGTACAAACCTATTGACACGTACTAGCCTCGTACAGGTATGTTCAAGCTAGCTTGAGCCCGGGTGGTTTGTGTGCTGTATTGTGACTAATTAGAGGCTCAATTTATCATGTAGCTTTGAATGTATTTTAAGAAAACAGTTGCTGAGAAATAAGTTTGCCACAATAATAGGTGTTGGCCATTTAGTTTTTTTTAAAAAGGCAGGTTTAGCATGAGTGTAATATGAAGAAATCCAATGGATTACCAGCTCATGAATACTTGCTAATAAGACAGATTTCATTAAGGTGGTGTACCTCAGGGATCGATGCTAGCACCCGAGGAAGTCTTTGACTTAGACAATTTAATATTAATATGATTTAAGAATTGAATCCTGGGATATATATATATATATATATATATATATATATATATATATATATATATATATATATATATATATATATATATATATATTAGGGCTGTTCAGACTTTGTTTGAATTTTTATAGTTTATTTCGCAAATTTGTCCCAATTTTATGAGTCAGCATCATGAATTAGCATCATTACTCGTCACACTGCCTACCAATTCAGTCTCATTTAAATATTTATTCCTTCTTCATGACCTCAAGGTAATAAGGTCATTGTTGTTGTTTTTTCTTATGTTTGACCTTCGTTCCTTAGGTGCTTCTATCTGTCCCCCAGGAGGATAACGAATCTGTGTACTATTTTATTAATTCCAGCATCAATGCTAATTCGCCCCGATCTTTATTGACATAAAAACGGCGAAGTTCATCCACATATTAACATTCTGCAGATTTTTCTCCCAACACGACGTCCCCAGAGCTTTATTTGCTCTTGTACAGAGACGCGGGATTTTATTTTCTTTGAGTAATTAAACTCGAGAGTCAGAAGCTGTTCTTTGGGGTATTAAACAGGCTGCCTGTGTTCCTGTCTGTTCATCTCTGGACAGTCATCACGTTTGGCGTGGGGTGTTGAAATGTTCACGGTATGAATATGGATTTACGGTATCATGAAACGAATCGAGCTTTTCATAAAACACACATAGTAGTAGAGCACTCTGAAACGGAAAACTTTTCTACTTTCTTACTTATATATTAGGTCAGAATCAATGAAGCGTATCCGGAACATAGGAGGTGGTATCAAAAAGTTTCATGTCCTCATGGATCTTCATCTTTGGGAAAAGTGTGAAGTCCACAAGAGCCCAATCTAATAATTAGGGTGGGTGCAAAAGTGAGATCACGTGTAAAGAGAACTCAGTGACAGAGTGCGCACATGGTCAGAATAGCAGATGTGGTGATGTACACAGGATTATTCCTTTTGGCACACTGACTTATAAAGGTTGGTGCTACCTGTGACTATGCGTGCAGCCTTGTGCTGCCATCTGCTGGTGTGTTACAAAACTAGTCTTGAAACCTTTTGATACCACCTCGTTTATATTTTTATTGAAAGCTACGTTCTATACTTTGGACACACGTTTTTCTATAGATGTTAACATTACAAACATGCTAGCAGTGTTAGCAGCATAGAGTGTTTAGCAGGGCAAATGCCAAGGTAGGGGTTTCAGTGTAGTGGGCTCCATGTGTGTGTTTAAGAGGGGGAAGAACTGAAAATAAAATGAATGGATAGTCAGAGAGAGAGAGCTAGATGAAGAAATAAGCACATGACCATTAGAAGATACAGCAGGGCACACGGTGAAAAAGTGAACAAGCCTAGCTGGAGGTCTTACGTTGTTGAGAGACATAAGAGGAAGAAGGCATTCTTTCTCTTTCTCTCTCTCTCTCTCTCTCTCTCTCTCTCTCTCTCTCTCTCTCTCTCTCTCTCTCTCTCTCTCTCTTACTCTTTCTCCAATGCCTGTGGCTGCCTAGAAATGTGGAGGATGATCAGTGGCTCCTTTTGTTTGCAAATCAGCTTTGGCTGAACAGCAGTACGAAACGAGGCAAAGTGTTCGCCTGAGGTGGGATTCCAGCAGCAGGAGAGAATAAACTCTATCAATTTCTCTCATTTTCTCTCTTTCTCTCCCTCCTATTCTCTCTCTCTCACTCACTCTCTTTATTCCCTCCGTCTGTTCAAGGTTCATCCAAGAAAGCAGGTCATTTGACACCAGGCCGATGAACTGCCTGCCTTGTGGGAGAAAGTCTGCTCTTAGGCAGCTTATAAAGACTTCTTCAGACATTTACGGATGTCTTTCATTCAAGTTGTTTGTATAAAAAAATAATAATAATCGCACATGTGCTCCTTTGACTAAAACAATAAATAATGTGACAGGTTTTTGTAACGTTTTGTGGTTTGGGTTCATTTATTCATTAACGAATAATGAATAATGTGCTGAAGAAGGTCTTGTCATGAATTTAAGCTTTTAAAGACATGTAATGAGCTTCATCTGAGGTGTGCGAGCGTAGATACGTAAAGATGTAAAGGAAGTTCGTTTACTCAACTAAATGGTTCTAAATATTGCTGGAATTAAAATCAGGTGAAGAAATGATTAAAACATTTCTATAAACGGGCCAGTTTTAGCACCAGGAACTGCTAGTCTATATAGAAATTATTAGTATTATTATTATTATTATTATTATTATTACTACAAGCTAATATATTTTCATAACCAGTAACAATATACATAAATATAACTAACATTTCCCATCACATATTTTCATAGCTTGATTTATTACAAATTAACTGTAGAATTTAGCACGAAACTCACATTGTGTTCCTTTTGTATTTCTTTAACAAATGAATGATGGTTCACATTTATAATTTAGTTTTCTTCATAATTAAAGTTAGAAGGGCTTAAGAAGGTTTTATTATTTCTGCAGTTGTATCCGGTTGATCTCGGGGTCTTTTGTGTTCACAAAACGAAGATAAAAAGACGCTAAGTGCTTCAGGGAGAGACTTTAGTTCTAATACACTATTCTCCTGAATAGAAATGTTGTTCCGACAAGAACACGAAGACGTGATGATGTGATAATCACTTAATAATCAGAAACTGTCAAATCAACAGCTTGCGTTTTAGAGGAACTTTTTTCCTGGTTGTGGAATTCAATGCTAGCTAGCGTCTTCTGTTTCCAGATCAGATTCATATTCATAAAAAAAGTAACGTATAAGAATTTGCAGTAAATCAGTCAGCCTCTTTTAATACAAACAAAATGGAACTGTGTGGAAGTAATTTGAATTGAATTCCTCCTTCTATTGTGTTATGAATGCATTCTAAAGCTGGAAATTAGCACCACAGAAACACACCCCGCTAGCAAGTTAATGCTAGCAAGTGGATTAGCAAAAGACCTGTGTACATTAAAGCCTCAATCTTTTACTAGATTGAGATTGAGACTTTTCTACGCTGTGTTTCAAGCCGAACGCTAGCAGGATTGAAAATGCTGTTTATGCTAATTAGCACTGAAGTGGAAACAAGAGCCTTGTTGAGTTTAAACGTTTGGTTATTTACAGGAAACAGGAAACGGTTGACCTCGAGTGAAGTTCTCCAGTGAAGGTTGATGATGGGCCTTTTGTAGGGATTTTTTTTTGTCTGTTATTTGTCCCAAACGTTATTAAAATGATTTTAAAGACAAAACGTAAAAAGTCATATCGTTAGAGGTGTCGGATATTTTAGAGTTAAAGTTTTCTTGCAAATGTTGTAGATATGGTTGCTAGAAACGTTATTATCCATTATTTAAAATCAGCCACGGGGTTAACAGGGCCATTGACACGAAGGTCAGGTGGTATTACTCTCAACCGCTTTTCTCAGTAAACTGAATAATATTTTTTATTCAGAAATTTGTAAAGAAAAACATTGCAAATGCTAGTGAGCCTGTATTAAAGCTCTACAAGAAATCTCAAGACCTTCAACATTTCTGCTCTCCAGAATTAGTTGTGAACTTATAATCATGGAGCAGTTCTCACTTGTTCATGTGGTGTTAAAATCAGCTTCTTGTCATCACTGGGATGGACAGGAGAACTATGTTATATCTCAGAGTAGTTCTTAGGCCATGTCCACACTTATACGTTTCAGTTTGAAAAACGCATATTTTTCCTCTCCATTTTGGCCTTTCGTCCACACCAAGACGGCATTTTCTGTCAACAAAAACGTAGCTTATTGAAAAACGCTCTCCAAACAGGATAAAGTCGAAAACACTGTTTTCACATTGCAGTGTGGACGAAAACGTCGTTTTAAAATGTAACCGGATTAGTGTAAACGTAGCTGTCGTTACACTAGTGTACCTTTGATACACTGCTAATGCTTGTTTAAAAATGGTGCTAAGGTTCTGGGGGTGGTCGACGCTAGAGCTTTGTATGATTTGTTTTTTAAATGGAAATTTATTAGGAAGGTTTCAAGGTCAGCAGTTCCGTGCGTCAGTAGATTTCGAAACTAGCGTTCTGTTCATCTGTTTTTTAGGAAATAAGGAGTGTGTGATCGGTCAAGACATTACACACTGTCGAGCCGGAGCTCTGTGCTCGTTAATTACAAGATTAATGATGATGTGAAAGCACTCATAATGTCCAGTGGCATCTTTAGAGGTTCCTCAGATGATAGTGATGATATCACCTGTCTGAGTAGCACATAAACAGTTTTATTTTTAATAAAATTGTATTTCTTTGAAACATTCAGGTTCTTATCAGTGTGTCTCTGTGACACAAAACATCTAATGTACCTCCAAATCTAAAGGATGAAGCAATATTACAAATAATAGTAATATTGTAGATGTAATAAATTATCACAGGAGGATCATCAGGCAGTTCAGATTGTTGTGTAGGTTATTTATATCCATAGTGGTGGTTTGATTCAGGCCTTCCTGCCCCAGCAACTGCTTCTGCCAAAGAAAAAAATATTTTCCCCCTACATTGTTAATGTCGCATGATTTGCTATTCATTGCCTTTTAAAAGTTTGAAACCCACGCGTGTGTGTCACTGCTGTGGAATTTAAGATATTCGAAGCACAGTGGTGTTCATTGTTCATTATTGTAATGTCACATGTGGATTGTTTACTGCTCCGGGAGTCTACTGAGTTACTGAGATTAACCAAATGCTTTACACCATGCAAATTCAATTCCTTCTAATTTCACTATAAGGGTAAAAAAAGATTTTGATAAGGGGAAAGTTTAATATGTAACGGCTCGAGGTAAAGCGGAGAACATTTTAATGGTGTAAAGCCTCACACCAAGCCTTGAATTAACAGCTTGTACAGTACCATGGTCAGTTCCCAGCCTTGATGAGTTCCAGCTGTTATTGATGTTTGAGAATCAAAACTGACTGAATTGGATCAAAAAACGCCTAATTTTCATTTCATTTTATAGATGACTCGTTACAGCTACAATTTTGCTCACACACTCACACACTGAGATAAAAAGTGGCATAAAATTCAATTTATTTACATGAGTTTTTTTAAACATCAGTGTCTTTAATAGTAATGAAGCTTTTGGAGTTGACTCCTGCTGCCGTTTTTATTCATTCTGTGTCTCGTTTGAACGTTTTCTTCTCTAGTTTTTCTCCAAATCCATGTTCTTCCTTGACCCATTCAGCGAACTCACTGCAGTGCTGAGAAAGACTTGAAACCAAAGGAGATCGCAGATATGTTTGTGCGAGAATGCAAACAAAATGCGAATGTAAAAGTATTGAAATATTACATTTCCTTCTAACTGGTTCCTGAACCAAATTAACAAAACAAATGAATCTGCTATTATATTATAATGTTTCTGTATTTAACAGTGCACGTGTATTTGCTATGACATGATTTTAAAGAAAATCATCCAACAATGATACAATAAAAGAAAAAAGAAATAAATGTGCTTTTTACTTGTCACACGTTCTTTACAGCACACTGAAATTCTTTATTTGCATACTGTATCTCACCAATGTTAGGAATTTAGGGTCAGAGCACAAGGTCAGACACGATACAGCACCCCTGGGGCACATAGGGTTAAGGGCCTTGCTCAGGGGCCCCAAGGGTGGCAGTTTGATGATACTGGGGCTTAAAACTCCAACCTTCTGTTCAGTAACCCAGAACCTTAAGCACTGAGCTTCCACATCCCCAGTTCAGTATTCTCTGATCGATATGTCTCCATCTTGTGCCATGTTTTGCGATATTTCGATGTACCTTGGACGGATTCCTGAGTAAAACCACATTACACACACTTTAAAGTGTTTATTTAATTAGCAGATGCTTTTACTCTGAAACTTTGCGATGATAAGCAGCCAGCTGAATATGTCAGGATGGCGAGTCGAACTGAAATCCCCGAGCTGCTGTTTCAGTCCTTGTGAATGCTTTGGACTGGAAAAAAAACTCAGCTTTTCTACTTGTATTGGAATTTTTTCCTTGATAAAAAGTGATCCGTGTAGATCCGAGCAGACTTTAGGGAAGTGCTGGGATTAGCCGAGACAAGACGAGGTTCGAATCAGGATTAAGACTCCGTCTGGCGAGGCATCAGATTGCAGATCTGATCCGGTTCTCTCGGAATAAACGCAACTCTGGGGTACTCGGCTGCGGCGGCGCTTTAGCGGCGTGTGATATAAAAGGCAGCGTGGCCTTTGTGCTCTACAAGCTTAAAGGTCACACAGAATTAAATCTCTGCCTTTGTGGACAGACACACACACACACGCACACACCGCACTGTATATGTATGTATGCATGTATATATGTATATATATCACACACACACACACACACACACACACACACATACACACACATACACACACACACACATCCACTCTCAGATTTAGAGATTGTGTGTTTAGATGTAATAAAGCACCTTTTTTATCCACACACATGCTCATGAGCTGCACATAATAGATTAAATTCAAACAATGATGTAATAGTTTATCCTCCGTGACGGACGCATAATCGGTGCTAATCCTCGACAGGCCGTGATCGCTCGTTTTGGGAAAATGCACAAGAGCCTGTAAAATACACAAATGTTGCTGAACATGTTAAAAGAAAAACATTTTTGCATTTAGCAGACAAAGAAAGCAGGCGCGATGAATCCAGTTTCACACAAATTCTGGATTTTGATTGGTCAGAAGGTATCAAGGCACCTTCAATAACCATCATGGGTCCATGCTAATGCGCTCGCAAACGTGTGTGTCCTTACAGCATGAAACTTTCTGCAACCTTCTGTAGTTTAATATTATGCAGTATAATAATTTATGTAAAAAAAATGTGTGTGTGTGTGTGTGTGTGTGTGCGTGTGTGTGTGTGTGTGTGTGTGTGTGTGTGTGTGTGCTGAGAAGAAAATTGTGCCGGTCGCTGCTTTAAATTACATTACACTCATTCCTCTGTGGTCGTCATGGCAACGTGATGTCAGCGATGAGCCGAGAAAATCTCAGCCATTTATACAACACGAGAGGCCACACTGAGGGTGATCCAGCCGTGTGTGTGTGTGTGTGTGTGTGTGTGTGTGTGTGTGTGTGTGTGTGTGTGTGTATGAGGGCGTTCTGAGAGACTGGCATCAAAGAGGTGCCAGTCTGCCCGCCCACTCTATGCCATCTCTCAGCGGTAGGGCAATGTGTGTGTATATATACAGCATATATACGTATCTGTGTCTGTGTGTGTGTGTGTGTGTGTGTGTGTGTGTGTGTGTGTGTGTGTGTGTGTGTGTGTGTGTGTGTGTGTGTTTTCTAGTCTTACTCATCCAAAACTGCTGGAGATAAAAGCTCATTCAGAGACGATTCTCGATATTGCACAAGTGTTCACACGATCCGTTGCTTCTCCCTCACGCACGCACACACACACACACACACACACACACACACACACACACACACAAATATTTTTGAACTTGTAATTCTAACATTAAGAGATGTGAGTTATAGGTAGACTCATAATTTGTTTTTGGTTCTCTGTTAAAGGTTCTGACCTTTCCCACATTTTTCTGTAATAAAAATATAAATATAATGCAGGCAAGTGAAAGTTTGCACCATTTGTAATTATCTGTTATAAGTTCAATATCTAAATATTGTCCAGAAGTCCTGAGACTAACAAGTAGCTTAAAGAATTTACCCAGAATCCACCCATAAAATTTAAAACCATGTTCTGAACTGGTTCATCTTAACCAGTGTCTGATGCCAGCTAAGCTCTGAAATGTGGGCGGGGCTAAAAAAAAATAAGCAAACCGCACTGATTGGTCAGATGTTTCATAATCGTTCTGATGAACTCTTTTATAAAGTGCTGTTAATCCCCGATATTTTGATATTTATATAAGAAAAAAAAGTTTTATGGAAATAAATTTGTACGCTATTTTTCAGTCCAACAACAATCACTATATTGGAATTTTTTTCTTTCTGGTTTTCTTCTAAATTCATCTGAAGAATTTTATATGGTAGAAAAAGAGATTGATTAAAAAAAGAAAAAAAAAACCGTGATGTTTCCACTGGAACAATTTTCATTTATAATAAAAACGAACATACACGTGAAGTGGGCGGAGCTAGAATCGATCCTCTGAGTTATAAATTCGCGACTCTTTAATAGACACTGTTCTCCGTTGTGTAAATATCCTTCCTTCTAGTGTTGAATAGAAAACGTTACAGATGCAGCTTAGGCAAAAACAAATTGACATTTCTGATGTTGCTTCTGTTCAACATCTGTAAATCATCACCACACATTTAAACAGCAAATGCTACAGATGAATTTTTTTGTATAAATTAACATCCTATTTGTATAAATTTATTGCACAGTACAAAACATTTAACACATATACCTGTACGCTTCTATAGAGTTCCATTACAAAAAAAAAGTATTGGCACCCCCAGCTGTTTAGCTATTTAACTAAAGGAATCGTTTTTACGCATTTTACAGGTTAAAGGAAAATGTCCAAACCTTCTTTCTGATCTGATTAAAAAGACAAGAAAGAAAGAAAGAAAGAAAGAAAGAAAGAAAGAAAGAAAGAAAGAAAGAAAGAAAGAAAGAAAGAGAAAGATGTGCATTTTCTCGTAGCAGCTCTTTGGACCTCCCCAGGGTGAGCCCCATTTCTCCCCTTGTCATGACTCAGGCATCTGGCTGAGGGGCTTATTGATGCTGAAATCACATTTCCCTCAGGAGAGCTGATTGGTGATCAGGGCCTATACCACTCTCTCTCTCTCTCTCTCTCTCTCTCTCTCTCTCTCTCTCTCTCTCTCTCTCTCTCACACACACACACTCTTATCTCAAAAGCACCATTGCTTCTGTTTCACACGCATGATTTCTCTGGAATAGTGTGAAATATTCACGTGGGAAGTCTCGTGTGAAATATTTATACATGCAAATTTCTACCCATGCTGAATTTGGATCTGCGTAAATCAGAGGTGGGAAGTAATAAAGTACAAATACTTTATTATCGTACTAAAGTAGATTTTTCGGGTATCAGTACTTCACGATTTTTTTTGGACAACAACACAAATATCTGAACTTTTCGAGAAATTTAGATTTCGTACATTTTGGAAACAAACTCGTTACTTTATGTTTTAATATATTTGGTGACATCATCAATATTTTATCTTCTCACTGCGCCGTTTATAGCACATCAACATGTTTCCTGTCATTGTGCCGCTTTTTTAATCCACTGGTGGATCATTTCCTCTCTCACACACAGACATAGACTAGTTTCTGAAGCTCACAAGGAGCAGGCAGGAGGCAGTAAGAAGTCTGGGGTTAACGTGGATGAGACAGAGGGAGTCAGTGATGAGAACATGACTGAGAACAGAGACATTCCTGATCATCATCATCATCATCTTTTCTCTGCTTGTGTTCTATATGGTGGATCTTCAGCCTGGATACATTCATTTGTATTAATAAATTATGATGTGTGGTTCAGTTACAGCGTGACACTGAAACAGGTAGTAATAATGACTTTTTACTGAAGTACATGTCAGAACCTAAACTTCTTTACTTTAACCTTGAGTGAGAAATTGCAGTCAGAACTTCAACTGAGTGAAGGGTTTGTAGACTTTTGCAACCTCTGACGAAAATTCAGAAAAAAGAGGAAAGAAGTAGGGAGGAAACGTGCAGAAGATGAAGGTGTGTTTGCGGCTCTATCACTCATCTCGTTATGAGGGTAGTAAAGGATAATGCATTTAATGAAACAGGTTAATAACTGTTATATCACTTCGGTTATGCAGTTGCCTGCTGTGCTTTTACTCATAGAGACACGATATTTCTTTTAGCTGCATAACATCATAATTTATAGTGTGTAGTTAATCATAATGTGTGTAGCAACACGTTCCAGCCTCGTCGTCTAGTCGGATTGTAGTTAAACAGCACTTATTGATTTAGTTACGTTTAATTGGAGTGTAGTTCGATAAATTGGGCACAATGACGTGTATTTAATTGTGTAATAAATACATTTTGGGTGATATTTATACATGAAATGGAAGCTCTCAGAAATGTGTTCAGATTTGTGGACTGCTGTGAGAATATAAAACTCATCCAGTGACGGGAGCTGAAGCAGAGAGGAGCTTTACAAAGCTGAAACTGATCAATGTGGGAGATGTTTGGGTGATGGCGTGGTTCACTCAGGGCTTCATTCAAGCTAGGAACGCCATGGTCGCTTGGTGGTATCAATTCCTACACACCCTCACCAACATACAGTTCAGCGTCAATTCTGAGAAAAAGAAATGATGGAGGAAACTCCTGACTGGAACTCGCCACAACACCTTAGTCGTTGAAAAGAAGTAATTATTATTAATAATATTAATAATAATAATAATAATAATACCTCTGCGGCCCGGGTTCGATCCCCGGGCAGGGAACCAACCCCAGCCATTAGGGTTGCACAAGCCTTAGTGCCGGTCCCAAGCCTGGATAAATGGGGAGGGTTGCATTAGGAAGGGCATCCAGCGTAAAAACGTGCCAAATTAAACATGCGGATGATCCGCTGTGGCGCCCCCTAATGGGAGAAGCCGAAAGAAAGTTATATCAATCAGTGTGTAACTCATTAATATTGTTTTATGAACAGATCAGTGTGCTGAGAGTCACATTAGAGACTTTTCATTGTGATAAAAATTATAATAGAAACATTATTGTTATAATAAATCATCGTACTTTGGATACTTAAGTACATTTGAAGGCAAACACTTTTGTACTTTTATTCCAGTGAAAGTTTAAAGGGACACTGAGTCACATATTACCTACATGCTCTGTGTACTTTGTCCACCACTGATTCTGAGGTGACATCACTCACCCATCCCTCCACATACACACCCACAAACATACACATTATCAGGGAGAGAAACCCTCAGCAGATCCCTGAGGAGCGAGTGTTCAATACTGGATCAATACAAGCGTTATGAGGCAGGATTTTCCAGTTCACCTGCTTAAAACCATTGTGTAAAAACCTGTTACACACCAGGGCTGCACTTTTTGTGTTTTAATTGTCAGTCCTAGTAAAGGAGGTGTGGCCTCTTTATACTGTATGTAGGACATGGTAAAGGAGGTGTGGCCTCTTTATATGTAGGACATGGTAGGTGTGGACCATGTGCAGTGAGGAAGGCATGGCTTCAACATAAATTAGACTTTATTTAAGGAGGCATAGCTTTATGGTATGTAAGACCCAGTGAAGGAGGCGTGGCCTCCGTGTGTATTAAACCTAGTATAGGAGGTGTGGCTCCTGTGAAAAAAGACCCAGTGAAGGGGGTGTGACCTCTGTATATGCAAGACCCAATGAAGGAGGCGTGACCTCTGTAAATAAGACCCAATGATTTTAACATGGGATAATTTTTTTTTTCAGAGAAAGAAGAAACACAACCGTTTCTAGCTCCTGTTAGGTGGCACCAGTCGTTTTGTTTCTCATTTGCATATAGGTGCATTTTGCTTGTTGCTTGCCCCACCCACTCTGCCATGTTGCATCACATGGTTGTGGGTGCGAGCGCTGCATGAATCTGCTTTAGACCCTGTTTCTTTTCAAAGACAATAAAAATAGTCAAAAAAGCCTCGAGCTACATTTCAGCTTCTGATTCAACACAGAAACCAATCCGAGGTGATAAAGACATCACAGGAACAACAGTGTGTTCCTGGGTGAAAAGTGAACTGTGTGTTCTGACACACACACACACACACACACACACACACACACACACACACACACACACACACACACACACACACCGAGTGCAATTTCCACCTGATTAGAACAATGACTGAGCAAACAGCAATAACATTTTCATTCCCCTGAGGCTCACAATCATTTCTGAAACTGAAATATCCAAAACAAACAAATAGCAGGAATCTCACACGCTTCCAATCAGCACCGGCAACTCGTGTGGCTTTGTAACATTTTTATCACTATAATATTTGATATTAGCATGCGCCCCTAGATGTGAAATATATCCTAAGTCAGAACATGGAGTAAAAGCTGGAGTGTCTGATCCACAAACATAAAAGGTGTCATGGATAAACAGATTCGTCTCGTACGGCTCTAATTATAATGTGTAGGGAGGAAAAGAGTGAATCAACAGCAGGCAAGAATTTATCCTTCTGAAGAGGAAAGAGCGTACGGAAAAATAGATGTAAAATAACTGCAGGATTTTGGGTTAAATGGTGTGTATAAATATTAGAGCTGCTGAATAAAAGCTGTTCAGATTCAGCCACAGCTTGGGCACAAGAAGGTGTTGATTAAATCTCCAGCTCTGACAGTAGCCCAGGTTTGTATTAAATGGGCTCTTTCCGATTACGTTACGGTTTCCATAGCAACACCTGGTTCACAGGGATGTCTAATCCCGACGCTCCTTAGTACTGATGTTTTGAATCGTTTGTTTTCGATATGGATTATGGAAGGAGTCTCCAGTTTCAGAAGCTTTTACATTTCTGAGATTTTGATGCCAATCAGTGACGTGTTGAGCGTATTTTTTATTTTACTAAATAACACAGAGAATCAAAGAAGTAGGTATAAAGTAAATATTAGTTATATTACTTCTATAGGAATGTAAGTTATATCATCAGCTTGTCTCATGCCTTCGTTCCTCATCAGCGAGGTGAAGTCATAATCGGGGCCAATGGCGCTTGTCTGCGTGAATAACGACCCCTCGCCAAAGCAGCTCGCACCAAGATGCACAATCAAACGTACATTCATCTGGTTCCTAGAACGTTCTCGGGAGAAAAAGGAGGCGTAATCTTCCAGCACATCGTGCGAGCACGAGCCTGATGTCGAACTTGATATGCAAATGAGAGACTGAATCTTGAATATTGATTGGAGATCAGGGACTGGAGAAGATTGGTCGAGGTTCTGGGTTGTTTTTTTTCCCTCAAATCACAAAAGATGGTGATAAAAGTTGTAATGCGAATTATAGGTTGCGTCTCTTCTGCATCTCCGTGGAGTTGTTCAGAACGTGTGACTTTCAGGCTTGAAGAGTCTTTGGCAGATTTTAAATAGCAGAATTGTTAGGATTTTTGTAAGCTTACGTCATGTTTTAAAACCAAATGTATTGGATTTCTAAAAGGCTTGAGGAGATCAACTCATTCAACTTAAATAGATTCCAAAGGTTTTAGGTGTTATGCAGTAATAATTAACTCGAGTCCTCGCTTAAATTAAACCACCAGATTGTCACAAAAATAGCAAAACCAACATCTTTTCTTTCCATCTTCTCCTCCTTTTGTGCAAGATGATAAAACCACTATTGGCTTTAATGAGGGCCGTAAACCTCAAATTAGCCGTTGATATAATTGTATACTGGAACATGGTTTGTGGCGTGTTGGAGAAATCTAATAAGCTGCAATATTTTTTTATTTCACTTCCCTCCCACTTTGTTTATTTTCTTTTTCCTGTCTGAATTCCCTTTATACCACATGTACAGTGCAGAGAGAGCGGTTTATTAATCCCTCCATCCCGTCTCTACACCATACTGTACTGCAATTAACTTTCTATAGGATCCAGTGTGTAATATTACCGTTTTAGTGTGTGGAGGTGATGCGCAGATGCAAAAAAAACAAAACAATAATGATTATCATAATAACGTCCATGTGATTTGTAAGAGGCGAGTGTTCGTGTTCTTTTTCTTCTCTTCTACCCAATTTATCCAAACGTCCTACCTCTGCCTAAAGCTCAATTAAGAATTTTAAGACTGTATTTGGACTGTAATAAATATCAGCAGTCTGCTACAATGTGTTCAGGATCACAGTTTGCATGAACAGTTCTGCTTTTAAGCATCCATCACTGAACAGTAGAGGTCGACCGATACATCGGTTTTGACGGTTAATCTGCACAAAATGTAGACTGCTGTAGCTATCGGCAAAAATCATTACCGATAGTTTTTCCGGCTTCCGGTCCGCTGTCATTATGATAGCGGCCTCTAGAGGCGAATCACTGATGTCACGTGCTGTTTGTTTTTGCACGTGAGACTGTGCGCTGCTATATTATATATATATATATATATATATATATATATATATATATATATATATATATATATATATATATATATTTATAATTCATTGATTATATAATTCTTTTTTATTCTTTTATAATTATAAATGTATGAATATTAATTATAATAATTTAGCACATTTACATGATTAAGTACTGTTTACTATCAGTTGATTAATTCATTATAGGTAACTACAATCTAGATATCCGTATTGGAAAAATCCACTATTGGTCGACCTCTGACTGAACAGTACATCTCAGCAATGACGGAACTGTAACGAATGGATATTCGGTGATGAGGATGGGTTCCATTTTGAGTCTGGTATAAGGTTTCTAATGCCATCTTAGAGTTTTTCCTTCACCACAATCACTACTGACTCACTCATTAGAACAAACTTAAAATTATAACGAACAAACTTATAGACACTAAACTTTACATTCTTTTATAAAACTTTATTAGTGCTGTGTTTGTGTAAAGCTGCTCTGAGACACTGTCCATTGTTAAAAGCGCTTTACACTTAAAATCGAATTGATTTGAACACATAAGATTTTTATTTCTTGAACTGGAGATTCCTTTCGTAAACGTTAAATAAGCATCCGTCTTTACAGTAATGAACTGTTTAATTCTTTTGTGTTGAGCATCGAGGGAAATGTAACGATCGGTAAGGTGATTTAATATAAACCCTTGATTTGCCATCAGACTGAACAGAATTTAGCGTTCAGGATTCAGGACTGTGACTGTGACTCTTTCAGGAGTCATGAATGGTTGGTAGCAATAAAGTAAAGAAGGTCTTGTGTTCTTCTCGTTCATGTTTCAGCGAGTCTGCAGTGTCTGACATCTTTCTCTTTTGTGGTATTCTGTCTGAAAGGATTTTTGACGTTGTAAAGTAAAATAGATTTCTGTGTGTAGGTAGTTCCGTTTCTCACAGGTTAACACGGTGCCTTTAGAGAGAGAGAGAGAGAGAGAGAGAGAGAGAGAGAGAGAGAGAGAGAGAGAGAGAGAGAGATGACTTTTCTGTTGTTGTTTTATTTTGCTGTAGATGTTCTTTAGATGTTCTAAATCATGTCCTGTGTTGTGAGAGAGATTTTTTTTTTGCTTATTCAGAGCAAAGTCCGGTATTGATGTAGGTAAGAAGGTGAGGAGGTCTGGGGTGCAGTCAGCGTTCACATTCATCCCAAAGGTGTTCGATAGAATTTATTTCAGGAGATCTTCCACTCCAACTCATGGAAAGTAGCTGTTCATGGAGTTGGCTTTGTGCACAGGGGCATCATCATGCTGGAACAGGTTCAAGGGGAAATTTTAATGTTACTGCATCCAAAGACGTCCGATACATTTGTGTACATCTGACTTTGCGCTAACCGTTTCAGGAAGAACCTATACTTCTGGCTGAGGACATTTTACAAATACATGACTTTAAATAGTAGTTGTACTGAATTATATATTATATACACTCACATTTGCAGTTTTCTTCTACAGGGTTCCAGATTAAGACAGAAATCCTGAGCGAGATTTGATGATCTGCTGCTGCGTCTCACATACATTTTGCATTCTGTTTGAGGACCTCGGTGGTCTCCTCCTGTGAGCCACAAAGCTCAAATTGCTGCTCTATTCCAATCGAAATTCACACATATTCCCGTTTAACCTTTAACCCGTAATGCCGGTTTCCTCCACGCTGCTCTCAGGACGGCGTTACAGGCGGGAAATTGACAGAATGTGGATGTATTGATTTCTTCGAAGACGCTGTAAAGGAGCTTGGTTCTGGCTGGTTTGTTTGTTGAAGTAATTTTTCATGTTTATCTCCTGAGAAGAAGCGGGTGATTGGCCGATGAGACGATGAGCGAGAGTAAGGAAAGTGAGCGCTCACTTCCTGAGTGTATTACAGACCGTTTGTTTAATGCAAAACGCAGTTTATTAGTGTTTTACTTTCTCTCTCTCTCTCTCTCTCTCTCTTGTAGCATCCTAATGATCAGACATATTCAGAACATCCTACACAGGAACATTTACACAAAAACCCTACTGCATCTCATTGGATCTGCACACACTAGCACAGACTAGCACAGACCAGCACACACTAGCACAGACTAGCATAGACTTGCACACACTAGCACAGCCTAGCATAGACTTGCACACACTAGCACAGACTAGTACAGACCAGCACACACTAGCACAGACTAGCATAGACTTGCACACACTAGCACAGACCAGCACACACTAGCACAGACTAGCACTAAAGCAAATTCAAGGTTTCTATGAACGTCTGTTTGGCAGCTGAAATGTAATGCATTTGAAGTAATGCTCTGTAGTTTTTTTTTTTTTACCTCTTTTTAATGAATACACAATTCAATGTGTTTAAGTCTTGATTGTACAACAGTGACTCCACTGTAGGAAAATATACACTACCTCAATCGTCACCTGCTAGCTTGTTGCTAACAAGG
>JBCEWE010000050.1:592868-612868 GCA_039877035.1 Silurus lanzhouensis
ATCCTCAGGATGTTAAAGGGATCTGCAGGGTTTCATTCACCCACGATCGAGTCGATTTACCTTCAAATAAATAAATGATTTGCTGTCACAAATAGTATTCGAGGAATAAAGTTAGGTCTTGAGTCTTTTAATAAGACTGAATCGTTGAACTCTTATCATGAATGAAACGTGGGTTCAGCGGCGTGTTGAGCTCTAATAAAGAAAAATGCAGTGAGATGTTCACTTGTTCTGTGAAGAGAAAAAAAAAGAAAAAAGAAAATCTGCACTCAATCAGCACATCAATCTGTGCTGCGACGTTTATCACCGAATCTTATTGATTAATCTGTCGGGAGATCTCTTGATTTCTCCCTCTTTTTTTCCCACATGCCTGAGCGCTGAATGAGGATATTAGCTAGGCTCGCGTTTGTGTTTGCATTAAATATTTATAAGCTGTCCTTCTTTTCCGGAGGGTTCACTACACCAGTCACTTACTCAGCACTGTTTTCTCAGGGAGAGAGAAAAAGCAAGAGAGAGCAGAACAAGGTCTTCGGATGAAAAGTTACAAAAAAGCCTCCGCAGTGAAGCAGTTTAACCTCTCAAACTTCTGGCGTATTCATCAGCTATTCAGCTAATAACTAATAAAAGGACAAGAGCGAGGATGAACATGTAGGTTATTGTTTTAAAACTAAATAAATAGAAAGACAAGATTTTCAAAATCACTTAAATGAAGCATGTTAAGGTGTAATTCCAGTGTCTATCAACAGTGTTTATGGTTTTTGAGAGAACGTGTATGTTCCTTTTTGTTTTATGCAACAAACTCTGTAATGTAACGTCTGAATATTTCCTTTGACCAAATCCAGATGTTCCACTTTATTTTCAATGGAAAATCTGGACACGTCGACTTTTAGCTGAAATACATTGCTGTGCCTCTGTAAAACTCGCCAAAGTTGTTCTTCACTAGTTGAAGATTTGGTTTTGACCGTGTGATCCAGTTAATCTCAGAGCAGTTCAGTAGGATTTAGGTGCAGTGTCTGGGCAGGTGGTTCCATGATAGATATTACTCCAGACGTCTGTCTGCTCTCTAAATAACACGTACAGAACTCAGACGTGCGCTTCGGCTCATCGTCTTGTTGTACGGTGAAGTCGCTTCCAATGAGCCGCAATCCAGACGGAACTGCATGGTGATGAAGTACGGAATGGGAGCCATGTTGGTTCAGGATTTATTTCAACCTTCACTGCTCCAAAACAACCTCAAACCATTAAACTTCCACCTCCATGTGTGAGTGTGGGGGTGAGGGAGTCTGATCACATCTTCTCTCCTGCTCTCCATCTCACACAAGTTCTTCTGCCAGAGACACAATTGTTATCTTTGGACTCCACATAACATTCATCTACTCATTCACTGTCCAATTCCTGTGTGTTTCTGCCTTTTATCATGGAAACTCAAGGAAAATGTGTGCGTCTCAAAAACCATAAAACCTTTTCACAGCCACTATAACTAGAAGCTGTGAGATATCTGCTAATAAATAAAACCAGCAGCTCTCATTTACTCATCATTTGTCTGGAAACTCTGCTAGTTAGATAATGCTAGCTTGCCTTTTTTGAGATTAGAAACAGAAAAGTCTGTTGTGTCATTTGATTGCAGATCGTATGCTAGCGAGTAGCAGCGGTAAATTATGCATTAATGTATTATGGATCCATAAACTATCCGAATTCACACAGAATTAATAGTAAAATGGGTAAATTTACTTCAGTTGAATGCTTTACAGTGAAGTGATTAGCATCACCGTCACCGCATGCTAGTGTGCTATCTAGCGATCTGAAACAGATTAGTATATACTACTGAATCGAGGAATAAAACACTCTATCATGCTTTAATAGTAGAATAATGAAGCAGAGATTCTTAAAACACCTCAAGGTTGATGATTTTCCTTCAACCACGTGTCCTGGTGCTGTTTTATTCTTCTTTTACCACAGAAAATCTGCCCATAATTATGGATGTGGAATTTCTGATAGAAAACCCAGTAGTGCACTATTGGAGTGTGTGTGTGTGTGTGTGTGTGTGTGTGTGTGTGTGTGTGTGTGTGTGTGTGTGTGTGTTTCTGTTATTGGTTATTATGCTGTAGTATTAGCTTGAGTTGTAGTACTGTTTTCTCTTTTATTGCTAAGAGGCTGTGTGTGTGTGTGTGTGTGTGTGTGTGTGTGTGTGTGTGTGTGTGTGTGTGTGTGTGTGTGTGTGTGTGTGTGTGTGTGTAGCATGCATTTGTGTGTGCATGCTTTTAAAGGAACATGAACATTTTGGTGCAGGGCTTCTGTGATTTGTACGAAAGCCATCTGTTTCCATGGTGATGTTCACCCTACGTCTACAGAGATATTTCTGGAGTCGAACTTATTTGTACACACACACTTTAATGCATACTTTCACAAAGGCATAGTGTGTTGGTTTTGGCTGTTTTGATTATCGTAACTTAAAGTGTGTGTGTGTGTGTGTGTGTGTGTGTGTGTGTGTGTGTGTGTGTGTGTGTGTGTGTGTGTGTGTTGCTAACAATGCTCTCTCATTAAAGTAATATAGAAAAGCAGATCTTTAACCCTGCACTTTTCATTTTTTCTGGCCCTGAAATAAGCTCCGCCTCCTAGTTTCTGCTTTATCTCCTTAAAAGGCAACTTAGGAGTCAAATGTAGGTGCAATTTAGAAACTATGATCTTAATTAAATGTAAATTAGTTCAGTAATTGCATGCAGTAGAGGGCGCTAAAGGTTACATAGGCATTCTTTAAACCTGATCGGAAATGCGTGTGAATGTTTCACTGTAGAGCAGCACGTTACACAACAGTGATCTAATGGCGTATGAACACACTCCTCCTAGCTTCCCCTTTCTTTCTCTATCTGTTCTCAGGCCCGGTTCGCTGTGTGCGTGGGAAGAGACAGCCTCGATCCGAGCTGCGTTTTATTTCTGGCTCATAGGAAACCTGCAACAAAGGCTTCTGAGTCACCGAAATGCACAATAAGGGCCGATGCATCGATTTAGCGCATGCACTGGCGTCGCTGTACGAACGCCGGCTAATTACGCAGTCAGCTGACTTCAAAGCTTCTCTCCATCGTTCTCTGTGAACGAGTGTGAAGCGAGTAGGAGTTCTTAGTGTGAGCTGCAGAAACATGCTCTGCTCTGCTCTTCTCACCTCTCTTCTCCTCCCTCTCAGCCCCGATCGTTAGCAGCCACCTTTTACTCATTAAGGTTTTGGCTGATTTGACATTTTGAGCATTTTTCAGCCAGACTTAAGTTAGGTGCTTCTGCAGAAGCGTAATCCCGTTTGCACTAAATAAATGTCAAGTGATTATTGAGTTATGGCAAGAATCAGATGACAGCTTCATGTAAATTATTCATCAGGATCCTGTCCAGGTGCCACATGCTGATCAATGTATCTGCTGCACATGTCGTCTGTTAGCTTCTTATCCTGATGCCTGTGTGATGGAGGGAGAGGAACAAAGGGAAGGGAGAGGAGGAAAACAGTAAAGAGAAAGGAAGGAGGGAAGGAAGGGTGCACATAAGAAAAAGAGAGGAAGAAGGAAGTACAGTGCCCTCCACAATTATTGGCACCCCTGTTTAAGATGTGGTCATGGACTTCTAAAAATTCTCCTTTTTTTTAAAACAACATAGAACCCAAATGCAAAAAAAGAGAAAAATCCAACCTTTCATTTAAGTACATTACTTTGGTGGTAAAAAAATCACACATTTAGAAAAAAAACAAAAACTTGAAATCATGTGTGCCACAATTATTGGCACCCCTGATGTTAATACTTTGTACAACCTCCTTTTGCCAACAAGACAGCACTTAATCTCCTCCTATAACATTTCACAAGATTGGAGAACACAGAGAGAGGGATTTTTGACCATTCATCTTTCTAGATCATCCAGTGTCCTGGGTCCTCTCTTATGCACTCTTCTCTTTAGCTCGCCCCACAGGTTTTTGATTGGGTTGAGGTCTGGGGACTGAGATGGCCATGGGAGGACCTTGAGTTTGTGACTGCTGAACCACTTTTGTGTAGATTTTGCCACATGTTTTGGATCATTATCCTGCTGAAAGACCCAATGACGACCCATCTTCAGCTTTCTGGCAGAGGCCATCAGGTTTTTATTTAAAATATCCTGGTACTTCAAAGCATTCATAATGCCATGCACCCTAACAAGGTTCCCAGGGCCTTTGGAAGAGAAACAGGCCCACAGCATCACAGATCCTCCACCATACTTCACGGTGGGCATGAGGTGCTTTTCGGCATACTCATTCGCCAGACCCACTTAGAGTGTTTGTTGTCAAAAAGCTCAATCTTAGTCTCATCTGACCAAAGCACACGATCCCAGTTGAAGTCCCAGTACCGCTTAGCAAACTCCAGACGTTTACGTTTGTGAGTGTTAGTGAGAAAAGGCTTTTTCCTTGCATGACTCCCAAACAGCTTGTTGGCATGTAGAGAGCGTCTGATGGTTGTTTTGGAGACTCTGTGACCCCAAGATGCCACTCTTTGATGCAATTCTGTGACGGTGAGCTTGGGAAATTTTTACTTCTCTTACCATCCTCCTCACTGTGCGTTGTGGCAAGATAAACATGGGAGCTCTTTCAGCCTTGTTTGTCACTGTTCCAGTTGTTTTAAACTTCTTAATGATTCCTCTGACTGTAGATACCGGCAAGTTAAGGCGAGTGGCTATTTTCTTGTAGCCATTGCCTGACTTATGAAGGTCGACACACATCTACCTTACTTGAATGGTGTGTTCTCTTGTCTTTGCCATGTTGACAAATGGGTAAGAGAATTAGGCCTCTGTGTCACGTCATATTTATACCCCAGGGAAACAGGAAATCATGAATTACTAATTAAAAGTCCCTAGATACCCTGACCAACCTTAGCAACTACAGAAAAATATATATAAAAAAAAAAAAATTAAATTTTTCAGAGGAATTTTTAGGGGTGCCAATAATTGTGGCACACATGATTTCAAGTTTTTTTTTTTTTTCTAAATGTGTGATTTTTTTACCACCAAAGTTATGTACTTAAATGAAAGGTTGGATTTTTCTCTTTTTTTGCATTTGGGTTCTAAGTTGTTTTAAAAAAAAGGAGAATTTTTAGAAGTCCACGACCACATCTTAAACAGGGGTGCCAATAATTGTGGAGGGCACTGTATATAAGAGAAAGGAAGGAGAAATGGAAGGAAGTAAGGAAGGACATAAGTGAAAGAAATTAAGGAACAGAAGGAAAAAGTGATGTAAGGAAGAAAGGATGGAAAGCGAGAGGAAGAAATGAAATATTAGGTAATAAAATACATGAAGGATAGAAAGGAAGGAAAGAGGGATAAAGGAAAGAACTCATCTTAGGCAAAATCCTCTCAGGCGTTCCTCTTAGCGTTCTCATCATGATGTGTGAAACACTGCTGTTATATGAATAATGATGGTGTTCAGGATCTGGTCAGGAACGTGACTCTGCCTGGGTACTGACTTTCGAACATTTCTGTCATTTCTCCACACTTTTCTCCATCAGTTGCTGTTCTGCTGATGTTTGACTCCAGTCACCCCTAAAATTAATTACTCCCACTGCGTGGCATGTTCATTAATGTTTCTGAAACAAACAGATGGATATTTTTACTGTGTGTACCAAATTCGAGACGGTGTCCTTTGTGTAATTGAGTGTAATAATGATGGTGTCAGGTGACAAGATGAATGAATGTAATTGCATCATGGCCCATGACAAGGTGATATTAAATAAACAATCTTTCTGTTACAACTTTTCCACTGAGACTGACAGGTTAAACAGGCCACACCTCTTTTATTAAGACTGACAGGTTAAACAGGCCACACCTCTTTTATTGAGACTGACAGGTTAAACAGGCCACACCTCTTTTATTGAGACTGACAGGTTAAACAGGCCACACCTTTTTTATTGAGACTGACAGGTACAGAGGCCACACTGCCTTTATTGAGAATTACAGATTACACAGGCCACACCTCCTTTATTACAACTGAGAGGTTAAACAGGCCACACCTCCTTTATTGAGACAGGCCATGCCTCCTTTATTGAGAATGATCAATGTCTCGTGCTGTGAGGATAGCAGTAATAACACTCCTCCTATCATGGAAATGTGCGTTACCAGGTGTGTTTTTTTCATTAGAAAAGAAATTTAAAAGAGAATCTTTTATTTTTCTCAGATCACACTCTGGGCCTCTCCGGGGAGCTAACGTGAGCCGTTAGGCGTTTCTCATTTTGCACGTCTCAGAGACCTACAGGCAGAACGGCATCATGGCGATTTGGGAAATGGTGATTGTGCTTTTATAGGCACTTAAAAACAAGGGTTTTGTGTGGTGTAATCCACGCTGTGTGAAACAGAGCTATTGGAAGAAAGTGTAGCGGTGAGAGCAGACGATGAAGCGTTCGACTCGTGATGAGATCCGCTCTATTGACTGGTGAGGTGAGGTATAGGGAGTGTGCCCACTGTTGGAAGGGGGTCGGTGAGGACATTGTATGTGTGTGTGTGTTTGTGTTTGTGTGTGTGTGTGTTTGTGTTTGTGTGTGTGTGTGTGTGGTTTTTTTAGTAGACTGAAGTTCTACTGCTGTAATAAAAATTTTTAAGAAGTCCTACAATAAATGTACTTCTGAGGACGATTTGCTGCCTGAGTCTAATTTTGTTTATTGATTTTTCTTTGATATTTTTTTTTTTACCTCCTTTATTTTTCCTAAATTACTGTACTTTATATCCTACAGCCTCATTTTATACCTAAAATGTCTCGGTTTGTAGAGTGTTCAAATTCTAACTTTAGCTTCATTATAACACAGTGTAGGAACGAGTTTAGATTATTTTGACACACTTCCATTGGTGCATTAGGAGCCTGTTACTGGGTTAATGCAGCACCAGGGTATGCAGTCTGCCAGTTATTTAGCAATTACAGATAATAAGTCTGTTCTTATATATAAATCTAGTACATAAAATACAGTTTGGTTACCTGAAGCTGAAGCTGGAGCAAAATATCTGGGTTTATTGTTGGCAAAATAATCCTAGTGCTTGTAAACACGACTAATGCATGTAAAAATGTGAGGTTATCTAGAGCATAAACCCTATAGAATTCATAGCATTCATCCATAGAACACAATCTAACACTGTATCTCCAGAGTTTCATTCAACATTAGTCCAAACGGAGAAAATGAAGAGTTCAAATTTATTTAAAATTGTAAATAAATGCTTTTATGATGGAATTCGCAGTTCAATAAATCCATCCTAATGCCCTAATTACTTTGAAGTTCAGATCTTTTATTGTTAAATAAGTCACATTTACCCTCTGATCAACCTGCCCTCCGAAGCAGTGTGAGTGCGCTAACATGTTACAGATGCTAATTAGCAATGAAACGCTTAGTGTTTTATCGTTCTGTTGTGTTAATACCAGGACATTAGGACCCATGTGCAGTTTCTTAGCGCTGCAAACACCCAGGTAGTGCAGATAATGGATCTTAGGGTAGTTTTTGCTAATACGTTTTACAATGATACGATGCTTAGCACTGAGTCATTCTTACAAATGCGACCCCTGTGGACCTCTGCGTGATTCTAGCTCTGTGTGGAATTACTTCCTATAAATGAAATGAGCCCCATTCTTCCTGTGTGTGTGTGTGTGTGTGTGTGTGTGTGTGTGTGTGTGTGTGTGTGTGTGTGTGTATGCATGTGTTTAAGATCAGAGGCTTTGTGCTCCAAGCCGCTCTAGCCCTCTGCCATTACATTGTCACAATGCCCAATAATAACCTCTCTAATCATGGGTTAGGCTGTTCCTCTCTTTTGCTCTCTCTCTCTCTCTCTCTCTCTCTCTCTCTCTCTCTCTCTCTCTCTCTCTCTCTCTCTCTCTATGTCTCTCATGATCATACTGTCCCTTCTCCACTCTGCCTCCTGTAGCGCTCTCTTCCTGAGGCAGCTTCGCCTCTTCATCTTCGACGTCACCGTAATTAGCGTAGCTGAATAAGGCCCAGCTCGCCACCTGCAATTACCCAGATTGCGCCTGACAAAGCGGCGTTCTGAATGAAACGGATGCTGCTGTGTGACTGACAGAGCGCAATAATGAGGAGCGGAGATGCCACAAGGAGCATCACTGCGCTGTGGGGGAGAGGGCACGGAGACCTCCTGCTACCTCCTGCTTCTTGGTTTTATCTTTTCCTCGGCTAAATATATCCAAACGTTTAGCACAAAAATAGCGAAATCGATTTTCATTTTTTACATGATTACTTATGGAGATTGGGGGAACACGGGGTGTTAGGAGGGAAAGTAAAAGAAGGTAGAACCCAGAGTTGGTGCTGGGAATCGTGAATGAAACTCAGATCACTGCAGCTTTCCCAGTGGACCTGCTATGTCTAAGTGTATTGAGGTGCTGATCAAAGCAAGACGGGCAGCCTTCCAGGTTCACAAACAGACAGCAAAAGATAAAGTAACTTTAACTCCAATGGTGTGAAGTCACAATTTGTCAGTAAATCTCAGATAGATCTGGAGAAATCAATGGAAATAGAACAGAAATGACAGAGACAGAATTTGAACTTTTGTCAAAAGGTTCCTAATTTAATTGACATTTCATTTTCAAAAAACTCATAATTTTCCTCAAGTACAAGGAATTACCGAGGTGTAAATTTACTATTTCTAAAACTATAGGAGGTACTTTCCTGTTTGTAAGTGATGGTGGTCATTAAGGGCTGCATTTAAAGCAGTGGTGTGTGGAATAACAAGAACCTCCTGTCAAATCTACCTATAATGAGCACAGTGTGTACAGTTATTCATCGGATGTTTCTTTCATTCTCCACAGGTCCAGTGGGGAGAGTACGGAGCTGTTAGCAAAGTGAGTGTGTTCATGACCCTGGCTGTATGATGATGATGAAAGGCCTTTCCAGCAGCCGCAGCCACCACCACATGGTGGCCTGCGAGCCTTCGTATGACCCTATGGGTCACCACGGTGATCGCAAGCCCTACCTCATCAGCCAGATCGAGGCTCCACCTCCTCCTGATCATCCGTATTACTCGTCTCGGAGCTCGTACCAGCCAGACTGTGTGGTGCCTTATGGGACCTTCCCGCGGCGCCACTACAGCACAAGCCATGAGCCTAAGGAAGAGTGTGCCGTTGTGCCCTACACAGGTGGAATGGGGCCTGTGGGAAAATGCCAACGAGTGCCGGTCAACCTGCTAGAACATCTGGATCGTCAGCTTCCAATGGCACGGGACGGCTATCACACATTACAGTATAAACGGGCAGCAGCTGCTGCGGCTGCTTTAGAGCAGCGCAATGACAGTCCTGGGCGTATCCGGCACTTGGTGCACTCGGTGCAGAAACTTTTTACCAAGTCACACTCGTTAGAGGGGCCTCACCATGGTGGACATGGGCACGGACATAGTAAGAGCAGTATGAATGGAAGCAAAGCTAGTCCGGATGGAGAAAACACGCCGGCACCGACACCACGGCAGCGTAAGCGAAGCAAGAGCCGCGAACGCTGCAAATCGGCCGAACCCAAGCAACGGACACCGCCCTCAGGATACTGGAGCTCGGACGAACTAGAGCGGGATGTCTGCCCTCTGCGCCATGCTGCACCAGGCATCATGACCGTGGGGCGTCACCCAGAGCGGGCGCAGTCTCAGTACTTCCTGGAGGCATGTGGAGCCGAGCCGACGCTGAAGAACTCGCGGAGCAGCAGTGATGTGGCCAAGTGCACAACGTGTGCCATCACGCAACCGGGCACAGATGTGGCACAGCTGGCAAAGAAGAGTGCATGGTCGTCCTCTCTCACGGTGAGCAGGGCGCGCCAGGTGTACCAGCAGGCCGCTGTAAATCTAGATAAGGCACTAGTGAAAGCAGAGGCTTGTCAGCAGGAGCGCACATGCCAATTCTTGCAGGTATGCCAAATCCAAATTTAAAAAATTCCAACATCCTTTATTAATAATTTCTCCCCTGCACCCCCATGCTTACCTCACCTACCTTCACTTTCACCCTCACCACCACCACCGTCACATCCTCTTCCTCCTCCTCTCCTCCTGCTCTTTCCTGGAGAGAGGCTCCAGCTTTGATTTGAGTTCTGCTGAGAAGTAAGTGCAAACCAGTAGCCGCCTTACTTTCTAGTTAGACGATCATGTATTATTTCTGGTATTTTAATTAACCTCTGAACCCTTAATATTTCATCTCTTTCTCTATAATTTATTTTACCAATCCTTTCTATCATTTATACTGTATGTTAATAAGGTGGTGTGTCTTAGAACTGTCACAATTATTACATTGAGTAGTTGCAAGTATTTGAGTTGATCAGGATTTTTCGTTTTTTTCCTCGCAGTCTAGACAGTGATTTTGCTTTACTTATATAATCTCTACATTTCTGTGCACTGCTATAAAAGTTCTTCATTCTTCATCAAACACTGAGGATAACGTTTATGTATATCAGTTTCTGAATGTCATGGCTCCTCATATAAAATGTAGCCACTCTGTATGCAGATGAACAGTTTTGTTATTAATGCCACATAAAGTGCAAAGAAAAGTCAAATTGTATATTGTTGGTGTTTAAACAACGAAAATGTGAAATGTCATAATTGTGACGGGTCTAAAGTGTGTTTATGTGTAAAATACAAAAGGGAGATGGGATGGGTGTGTACATGTCAGTTTGATGTGATTAAATTAAATGAATAAAGTGGTTCTGATTGGTTTGGGTCCCAAGTGACAAAGTAAACGTCTGTGGATTTCAAATCCTGAGTTAAGCATTGACTGTTTGGATTCCAAGGCATATGTGAGAGCCTTCGTTTCATCACACGTTCAATTATTTAAATCTGCATAAAAGCACTTCAGAAAGAGAGCAGAGTGCTGATGGTGGGTTGCATCACATGTTTAATTATTCAGACGGCCCAGCTTTCGGGTTCGGGTCTTACCACCTCATGGAGGCAACTGCTGCCTGGAGAGCACATCCTGAAATTGACTGACAGGTTCCTGGTTAAACAAGGAGAGTAGCTTAGGTTTAAACTTGTTCAGCCATTTGCAAATCATTGTTGTAAAGCATAAGTTAAACATATAGCTTGCTAGCAAATGTTATCTTGCTTGCTAGAGAACAACCTGTGTTTTTTAAAGTCTAGATCTAATCTTAAATATATATCAATTTTGCAATCGGCTAATCAACACTTAAACGAAGCTCCGCCCTGTCATTCTAAATCAGGATGTGATGTCTGGATAAAAAACAGTAGTCCATTTCAACATACAATGCAGCAGATATTCTAGAAATATGAATGCATATTTAACCACCAGGAACAGAGTAATATAACAGTTCCTCATTTATACTCACAGCGAGGTCTATAACACAGCCACAGACAATACATGAGAACTGCTAAAATGCTGCAGATGATAAACTGGGACTTGTACAATTAAATATAAATAGACATGTGGGGTAATAATTGGCTTTAAAGGGTCATTACACACAAGACCTGCAGTAGTTTGTGCTTTGTGCATCAAAAATGAGATACAAAAATGCTAATGAAAACCTAAGAAAAAGTTCTGGGTAATAAATGTTTGTCATTAAAGGGTCATTAAACATGAGACCTGCAGTAATTATCACAGCGGCATTGTGGAGGGGGAAATAAATGGCACCTTGACATGCACTGATACTAACCTCACTGTTGTACAGAAAAACAAAAGTTCATGCTTGAAAATTAAGCAGCAGTGACGGAGGTGTTGCCTTTGTGCCTGTCAGTCTTAGTGAAGGAATTGTGGTTTCTTTGCTTGCCAGTTCTATTGAAATAGGTTTGGATTTGATGCCTGTCAGTCTTACTGAACAAGGTGTGGCTTCTGGGCCTGGAAGTCCAAATGAAGGAATTGTGGGTTCTATGCTTGACAGCACTAATGAAGGAGGTGTGGCCTTAAAGTCAATCACTCATTGTGAAGGAGATGTAGCCTCTGTGCCTGTCAGCTCCAGTAAAGGAGGTGTGCCCTTGGTGTCTGTCAGCCTTTGTAGATAAAGTGTGGCCTTTGTGCCTCTCAGTCCTGATATAATAGGTGTATCCTCTGTGCCTGCCAGTCCTTGTGAAGGATGTTTGGTCTTGGTGCTTGTCAGCCTTAGTAAAGAAGGTGTGGCCTCTGTGCCCATCAGTCCTAGTGGAGGAAGTGTGGCCTTTGTGTCTGCCATTCCATTTCTTTTGTGCCGGTCAGTCCTAGGGAAGGAGGTGTGGTCAAAACATTGGTCAGTTCTAGTGAAGGTGTGGCTTATTTGCCTGTCAGTCTCAGAAAGAGGCGTGGCCTGTGTTTGTCAGTTTAATTCAAGGAAACATGGCTTATTTTTTGGTCATTTTTGCTAATGAAGGTCCACTAAAGGTATAAATGTCAGTCACTAAGGAGGCGTGGCCTTGGTGTTTTTTAATTCAAGTAAAAAAAAAAGAACAATTTAACAGACTAGAAGATGCATTACGAGTGATTGAGTGTGATTCACAGCCTCTCAGTCACACGTCCTCCTCCTTCTGAAGAGACGATTTCTGCCATGTTCTCTCTCACGCTTGCAAATTTGCAAAGAATAACTTGTATCCCTTTGCTTTTCTCCTTTTTTTTTTTTTGAACGTGCTAAATTCAGAACCCTGGTTTCCATAGTAACTGTGAATAAATGTTCAGGGTTTTTTCTGAACAGTTGCAGATTGCGGGATGCGGGATGGCACTTTGCTTTCGAGCGAGGCGGTTAATCCCACTCAAGCGCTGGATGATCCTGCTGCCAAATTATCCGTAATGATGTTTTGATAGCATGTCTAACAGCTGTTAGGACTTCTTAAGATCTTGTTCGAGTTGTATTTGTGTTTGTGTGTAAAAAGAGAGAAAGAGCAAGAGAACTTCGAAGTTGCGAGGATTTCCACAAAAATCATGGCCAATTCACCCTTCATAAAAATTTAGAAATGAAAAAGGAACCTCTATTTTTATGGCTTGGTGATAAAATGCTGCTCCAAATGCACATCTTGGATGGCAGTAATGAGCGGAATTGGATGCTGTGATGTTCGACAGGATCTTTTATCCCCTAAATGAGGCAGGAAGTCAGAGCGGGTTGGCGTGCTGCGAGCCTGTGCTGAGGATTTCAGCTCAGTCGGGTGCTTAGTGCTCAGACTCTCAGGGGAAACTCCTAGTGTGCTTTGGAAAGTCAAAGAAGACAGCATTTGTTGAAGAGTTTTGCAAAAAAAAAAAAAAAAGTAGCATATGCAGGAGCCATTTTACATCTCGTCGAATGTACGATCTTCAGACACAACAAATAACATGATCATTTCACGTACAGTGTTTTAGACCAAAACAAACTAGCTAAATTAAAAAAAAAAAAGCTAAGTACTATACTAGCAGAGGTGAAGGAAACCACAACGAGGTAGCTACACCTGATGGGAGCTGGAAGATTTTGAGAAAATGCAATTTTTCTAATATTTATTTTAATCCTTACATTCGAACCAACAATCGTTCGGAAAAAAAAAACGAGGGCGAATTTCAGAAGGTAATATGGGAACATCAAGTTAGCTTATCGATAAATGTCATCATTTTGTGACCAGCAAGATTATTAGAACTTGGGCACAATATTCGTATCGCCCCCTACTGCCAGCGTTAGGTAAATCGGTAGCGTACTTGAGTGTATCCTGTGGTCACTTGAAGAGGTGCAGAGGTGCTGTAGTGCTACCCAGTTTTGTGTATTGATTTTGTGTAGTATCTCCTGATCGGTGTGTGAGCATCTTTGCTTAGAAACAGTCGAGAAAAGCCTTTTATGCCTAAATCATCTTGCAAGCATGTTCATTTGAATACACACCAATTGTTTGTTTAAATCAGTGCAGTTCCTCTGGTTTTGAAAGACAAAAAGAAATTTGTCTTCTGCATCCTCACTGTAACATTTTAAACACTCTGCCCCCTAGTGGATACAGCATTTTTTTAAATCTCAAGTCATGCATAAAGCTGTAGATGAAGTATATCTGCAGTACATGTGAATTTTGTTCAGGAATTTTAAACCCACGATATTACTATGTATCATTCTGTAACATCCAAACAAGCTTCCTGGTGTTCAAATACAAGGCTAGTCAGATATCTTTAGAGAACATCATGTCCTGGAATCTTTCTGTCATGTATTAATATCTTGAAGCTCTGTTTGAGATGTTTGGAGTGAAAAAAAGGAGACAGGGTTGTTTATTACATGACCATTAAAATGGTGTCCAGTCTGTTCCACAACACTGTCTTTAAGGAATAAACACATCTGTGTGTGTGTGTGTGTGTGTGTGTGTGTGTGTGTGTGTGTGTGTGTGTGTGTGTGTGTGGGCACATTGGTATTATCACTAACTGCCTTTTATACCCGCTGTGACGCCAGGACCCTCCGTTTCCACAGCAACGGTAGCGCTGCGCTGATTCACACTGTGGCAGAGGAATTCTTTACCGTGGGATTTTTCGCTCTGTGCCGTGTGAGACACTTCTACACACACACACACACACACACACACACACACACACACACACACACACACACACACACACACACACATTCACATACTGTATACACACACACATTCACATACAGTATATACACACACACACACACACACACACACACAAGCCATTATGCAGAAAAACCAAGTCTCAGATGATCGGTTTTGAAATGATGAAGACGGAGGCTGTTTGCTTGATCGGGGTGTTCTCAGAACCTGTGTTGAGGTCAGATTGTGTGAATTGTCTCAAAGTCATGATGTTGAACATGTGGATTATCTAATGGAGCTGATCAGAGTTTGTGTGAGTGAGTGAAGTCGAGACAGATGTTGTGATACACAGGGAAGCATCGTTAGCCCAATCATGCAAGCTCACACCAGCAGCCTCATTAATTATCTCTGCCCAATGTGCTGTGTGTGTGTGTGTGTGTGTGTGTGTGTGTGTGTGTGTGTGTGTGTGTGTGTGTGTGTGTGTGTGTGTGTGTGTGGTAATATACATCTACAAAAGAAAATACACTTATGTTCATTAAAATTTTTTAAAAGCTTTTACTATAAATATTTAGTTATGATTATTATTATTGTTTTAATATTCTATATATTTTATTATCAAATAAATATTCGGCAAAACAGGATCTCCAGAAAATAATAAAATTGTAAGAATAAAATTGTATTTTATTTTATTTCATACATTTATGTTTTACTTTTAAACTTTAAAATTTTATATATATTTATATATTATATATATTTGATATTAATTATTATTTAAAATAATAAATTAATATCTTAAATTTACAAAACAAATTACAGCCAATATAAAGCCAATCCAGACTGTATAAAATTGCAAATTTCTAAACACCTCCCATATGTGTATGCCCCGCCCCTTTATCCTCTAGTGAACTGCTGTTGTACTGCATATGTTTGCATACAGAAACCTGATTGGCTATGTATTTTTATGACACAATAACAATGTATTGTTTAGATTTAAATGTTACATTTTGACTTTAATACATAAAAATAATATAATTTCAAAATAAACTTAATTATAATTGTTATAATGTATGTTTAATATAAGTGAAACCAAAGTCAACATAAAGCTTGAAGACAAAATATTATTGTAAAAGTTTTAAAGTGATTATGGTGTTTTAATTGGATGATGTGTACAGTGGCAGTTTTTGTTGCTTGATTTTAGACTTGGCGTATCAGTAAAACAAATGTTTTGTGATTAAAAATAATTATCCAGTGGAGTTTATTATTCTTTTATATCTTTTATATTCAATTTAAATTGTAAAACTCGTGTATTAAATAAATTCAATGCACACAGACTGAAGTAATTTTAGTCTTTGGTTCTTTTAATTGTGATGATTTTGGCTCACTTTTAACTAAAACCCACCAATTTACATCTCAAAGATTTAGAAAATGGTGACATGCCGATCAGCTAATCAACTTAAAACACCTGCAAAGGTTTCCTGAGCCTTCGAAATGGTCTTTCAGTTTGGTTCACTGGGGCTACACAATCATGGGGAAGACGTCTGATCTGACGGTTGTCCAGAAGACAATCATTGCCACCCTTCACAAGGAGGGGAAGCCACAAACCTACATTCCAAAAAAAGCTGCTGTTCAGAGTGCTGTATCCGAGCATGCGAGGAGAGAGAGAGAGAGAGAGAGAGAGAGAGAGAGAGAGAGAGAGAGAGAGAGAGAGAAAGAGAGAGAGTGAGTCTTGTGTGTCTGAGTGAGCGAGAGAGATTGAGAAGTAATACGGATGTGAGACGACCCCAGACTGGTAAATAGATTTTCTAGGCTGTACTTTATAGTGTGTGACCTTCTCACCCTGCAGGTTCCTCAGGATGAGTGGGGTGGTTTCCCTATGGGGAAGGAGGAGGACATCCCATGCAGGCGGATGCGCAGTGGCAGTTATGTTAAAGCCATGGCCGAGGACGACAGCGGCGACTCGGATGGAAGCCCCAAACCGTCGCCCAAGATGCAGGCGAGACGAGCCAGCTACCTCAAAGCCACTCAGCCGTCACTCACTGAGATGACCACGCTCAAGTAAGTGCACACACACACACATACACACACACACACACATTACTTAAATGCAGCTATAATTTAGTTAGAGAAGGATGACTGCTGGTTTTCATGCTCAGAAACTAGCCCAATCAATCATAACAATTTTGCCGCCATCTAAATATCTTTTAATGAAACATCTGACAACGCCCCTCAACCACCCCCATAGGTATGGATAACATTTCACAGTGTTTCTGCTGAAGCTTTTTTCCCATCACCTGCCCACATTGCTTCACCAGCACTGATGGCCCCGCCTTCTTTCACTCCCTAACTCGTTCCTTAACATTTTTTATGGATAAGATTATTGTTTATATCATTAGAGGGTGAACCTGTGAATCGTGCAGTGCAGGAACGCCAAGCCTCTGTAGGCGAACCTCCCTCAGTGCAGATTTCAATCAGAGTCTCGGCAGAAGCGCAGTTCCTTCTTTCATTCGCACAGTTTTAATTAACACCATGCAGCCCGTTCCATAGAGTCTATGAGTAATTACTCTTAATTAGTCGTGGGATTTCTGTAAAACTGCTGCACTGACACCGTGAAAGCTTGCTCTTTTGCGTTTTCCCGTTTCGACTCTGGTGGTGTTGCTCGTGAAAAACTCTTCGCTTCGTCTTCGGCCGAGCTAAATAGATTTTTTGCTGGATTATTTGCAGTGTTATTGGGGTGAAGTCCCTGTAATGCACATGATTAATAATGCATCATCGTTTTCAAATGTGTCCAGTTTGGAGAACATTTTCAAAAAGCTACGCCCTTGTTGACTGAAAACGCCGTCTCAGTGTGGACAGAAGGAAAATATGTATTTTACACTAATAAGTTATTAGTGTAGAACGTGGCCTTTTTTTATAAATTTTACGCAAATTAGGGATGACCTGGGAAAGAGATTCTTTGGACAGATCCTATAGCGCTTGTGTCCCAACGTCTTTTCACTTCCACATGGTTCGTCTTTTCCATGTTACATACCTCCTTTTGATTAGCCGTGCCTAGAGGATTTTTGAGCAAAGTTTGCTCCGTTTGATCTGTTTGAACAATAAAGTACTGCACAGGCCACACCCACAAGAAAGATCACCTGCTATTGTGAACAAGGTTACAAAGCACTGACACTGAAGACTCCTTCCATAACATGGTAAATGTATAGGATGAACTAAAAGAGGGAAATAATTGATGTTTCTTTATGATATGTTTTAGTTTTCAATGAAAATTACACAAACTGATATGCTGGAGATGCAGAGAAGACTCTAGTGGGGGCGAATGGCCTGCAGCGCTTTGAGAGAAAGAGAAATAGTGTGTGTGTGTGTGTGTGTGTGTGTGTGTGTGTGTGTGTGTGTGTGTGTGTGTGTGTGTGTGTGTGTGTGTGTGTGTGTGTGTGTGTGTCTTCCAGTGATGTCTGGCCTACTGAAGCTGCTGCAGCTGGAGGCGATGTGTCTGCCTGTCAGCTGTGTGTGTGTGTCTGTGTGTGTCTGTGTGTGTGTGTGTGTGTGTGTGTGTGTGTGTGTTAACTGTGTGGGTGGTCTTAAATGAATTTCTTCTCCTCTTTTCCCTCTCCCTTTCTCTCTCTTTCTCTCACTCGGTGCGTAACGCAGGCCTTAGCACGACTGTGAGTTCTCGCAGCTCACACTCGCACAGGAAGTGACATCAGCATGGCGACTCCACATTGAGCATGTGTCATGAGGAGGGAAAAAATAACTCCCCTCATATCCTCCCAAATCTGTCTGTTCCCCTTTTCACTGGGGATTTCACAGCTTTAAATGTTAAAGTCAAAGCTCTGTAAACTCTCCTACAGTACATCCTCTCTGCACGTGATGCCCAGACTGTCTCAGCTGGAGAAGACGCTCACGGCTGTCACTCGCAGCTCTATAAATAAAACATCAGACTGTCAGCGGATCGTGAAGCGCAGCATGATAGGCATTAGTGCGTATTGTTGCCTGATTGTAAAATTTTGAACCGGAATACTACACATAAGCGTATGCGTTTTTATCTAGATGCAGTGTACAGTGGAAGCTGAAAGATGAGATTTAATGGTTAAAATTTAAAATAAAATTAAAATTGGTATCAAAAACTCGCTCTGTTTACATTTATCTGGGTTTCCACACCTTCATCACCTTTAAAATTGTCCCCTTGCACAGCAATACTGCCCTTCCAGTGTTCCTGCCACTGTCCTTTTTCTCAAAGCGTCTCAAACACCTTCTGCAATTCAGACTGAATTTCTGCAATGGTGTCAAAACCGGCTACCTTTGAGGCAGATCTTCATCTTTGGGAAGTCCACAGGACCCAAATCTGGCGAGTAGTTTGGGTGCACAAGTGATACCATGTGGAATGTTCTCTGAAGGTTATCATGCATTTTCGGGGGTCGAGCTCGCTGAAGGACTTCCTGATCTCTTGTTGTCGTCCAGTGATGTTCTTCCACTCTTGAAGTGCAGATGTCGCTCGAAAACGCCTTGATACCACCTCGTATTATAAATGAATGGACAGTTCGTGTTAAGGATGAGGATGGGTTTCCTTTTGAGTTTGGTTCCTCTTTAGGTTTTTCTCCTCATACCATCTCGGGGAGCTTTTCCTTGCCGCAGTTGCCACTGGCTCACTCATTAGAGATAAACTTTCAAGGAACAAACTTATAAATGTATTATGCTGGTTTACTCGACTGTGTACAATAAACAGTCATGTGAAACATTTTTATAAACTTCGATGTTTCTGAGGCTCTTCATATGTTTTGTCTGATGGTCCGACTCTGCGTTTCTCACTGCTTCTCTCTGCAGTATCTCTACAGAACACTCTCCAAAACTGCAGATCCGGAGTCACAGCTACCTACGAGCCGTCAGCGAAGTTTCCATCAACAGAAGTATGGAGAATCTGGATCCTAAGGCTCTCCTTGCTTCGCCTCAATACCGCTCGCGCAACGAGAGCTACATGAGGGCTATGAGCACCATTAGTCAGGTTACTGGCCTCTGACCTTTGAACTCTTCTATGATAAGATGAGATATAATCCACAGATGATTAATATTTATTTTGTGTTTTATATATATATAGGTGAGCGAGGTGGAGGTGAACGGTCAGATCGAGGCCGTGTGTGAAAGCGTTTTCAGCGAGATGGAGTCTCAGGCAGTGGATGCCTTGGACTTGCCGGTTCCTGGATGTTTCCGGATGCGGAGTCACAGCTATGTACGAGCCATCGATCAGGGCTGTTCACAGGACGACGATGGACCATTGCTGCCTGCATCACCGCCACGGACCACCACGACGGTCCGGACAATTCAAAGCAGCACAGGTATCAGTGTAAACACACACACACAGGGGAATTTACTCAGTAGCAAACATGCACAGGCTCATATTCACCTCTGAAGGAAATGAAGGCCAGGAAAATAACATAAAAGAGATATTTTTTTTAATAAGGACCTCCAACCTAAAACTCTACCTACCCTAAACCTAACCCTACCCTACTCCCTAAACCCTAACCCCATCCCCAGACCCTAAACCCTAACCTTCATTCCTAAACCCTAATCAAATATCCTGAATCCTA
>JBCEWE010000050.1:617868-620368 GCA_039877035.1 Silurus lanzhouensis
TCCAAAGCCGTCCTACAGACCACAATCTGATGCTGTTTAGCTTCACTGTCCCCTGCCAACACCTTACAGTCTCCAATCTCCTACAGGTTGCATCTCCTACATAGAACATAGTCCACCTGTGTGCACCCTCATTCTCCTCCATCTCACAACCCACTTGTGGAGCATAAGCACTGATGACATTTATCATCACCCCTTTAACTTCCAGCTTCACGTTCATCACCCTATCAGAAACTCTCTTCACCTCCACTACACTCTTACTGTACTCTTCCTTCAGAATCACCCCTACACCATTTCTCTTTCCATCCACACCATGATAAAACAGTTTAAACACCTCCAATGTTCCTGCTCTTACTCCCTTTCCACTTGGTCTCCTAAACACACAACATCTCTACCTTTCTCCTCTCCATCATATCAGCTCCCTCTCTCCCTTTACCCGTCATACTACCAACATTTAAAGTATCAACCCTAACCTCCACTCTCCTCCACTTCTCCTTTCCCTGCCGTCTCTGTAGACGTCTTCCTCCTCTCCTTCTCCTCCTTCAGCCAACAGTAGCACAATTTACACTGGTTCCCTGTTGGCTAACGATACCTGTGTCGGTCGTTGGTAACCCGGGCCTCGACCGATCCGGTATGAAATTCTGGTTTGCGATCCACATATTTGATTTTACACATGTTTTACGCTGGATGTCCTTCATAACACAAACCTTCACATTTATCCGGGTTCGAGACCGGCACTAAGAGTCACCTGGCTTGTGCAACACTAATGGCTGGGTGAGACACCAAACAAACCATCAGACACTATTCCTTTGATTTAAGTTTATCTCATGAATAAATAACACCTGGCTGGTGAATATTCAGAATGCCAGAATCTGATTGGCTAAGCTGTGCATGTGTGTGTGTGTGTGTGTGTGTGTGTGTGTGTGTGTGTGTGTGTGTGTGTGTGTGTGTGTGTGTGTGTGTGTTTTGCTGCAGTGTCCTCGTGTATCACCACCTATAAGAAGACGCCTCCTCCGGTTCCTCCACGCTCCTCCACCAAGCCCTTCATCAGCATCACGGCTCAGAGCAGTACAGAGTCGGCGCAGGACGCCTACATGGATGGGCCGGGTCATCGCCATGGTGACACGGCGCTGCATTCGGCTCTCAGTAACTCCACAGAGAGCATCGACAGCATGAAGGCTCTGACGGCCGCCATTGAGGCGGCGAACGCGCAGGTGCACGGCCCTGCAAGCCAACACGTCAGCTCAAGCAGCAACGCCGGCCCCACCTCACCTCTGCCCCTGCCCCTGACTTTGCCTCTCCCTGTCCCTGTCCCTGTCCCTGTACAGATTCCCGCACTGGAGGACACACACCGGGACCCCCTCAGGGACGCACACAGGGATACACATAGGGATAGACACAGGGATACACACATAGATACACACAGAGATGCACACAGGGACGCACACAGGGACACACACAGGGACACACACAGGGACACACACAGGGACACACACAGGGATACACACAGGGATACACACGGGGATACACACGGGGATACACACAGGGATACACACAGGGATGCCCACAGGGAAGCTCTCCGCAAAGGCCGGTGTCTCTCCATCGGCATACAGGTGAGATAGAGAAAGAAAGAAAATTTTTATGTATTTTGGCTAAACTAAGCAGAAATATATTATGCTTTTTATATGGTAAAAAAATATAAATAAATAAGTAAATAAATAAATAATTGCACACATGCAGTACCGCCAGTGTCCACTGGGGAGCAGAAAAGCACAGACTGAATTCCAGCTCAAACGGTTTAGAAAAATTAAATAGGATAATTATTTATAAATAAATGATTACACTAGATGATTAATAATATAATAGATGACACATTTTGATGTGTGTGTGTGTGTGTGTGTGTGTGTGTGTGTGTAGGTGGACGGCCCTGAAGATCAGGAGGCTGAGGACCAATCGAAGTTTCAGTCAGTAGGGATCCAAGTTGAAGACGAGAGAAGGTGTGTGTGTGTGTGTGTGTGACCCTGTTACTTGTAGGAACCTATGATGAATCACAATCATGACTCAGCTGCAGTATTACTGTGTTCTTTTGTCTGAAATGTCATACTTTGCGCGCACACACACACCACACACACACACACACACACACACACACACATGCTTGTTTGACCTTACACCATGCCTCCTGTCTGCTATACTACAAATCTTAGTAGTTTACCCACAGGCAAGACAAACTGAGAATATCACAGCTTTCATCACCATGGCTGTGTCCCAATTTATATCCTCTTCACTACATAGTGCACTATATATATATATATAAAACAGTGTGTATGTGGCTTAAATAGTAAATAGGGTCTATTTGCTGAGATGTTTGTGATGGTGTTTAAGTTCCTTTCTTGGTGTTTCCTGGCAGTCATCGTCGGATCATGCGCTCCAACAGCGTGACGGCGGCGGTTCAGGCGGACTTGGACATGCCCGATTTCTCTCCCACCGAGTCTCCAGACAA
>JBCEWE010000050.1:625368-695368 GCA_039877035.1 Silurus lanzhouensis
TTCCACCACATCAGCAGTGACTGAAATCGTTCATCAGATCGTTCCTGGAACACTAACCGAACAAACGGAAACTTCTGCTTCGACCTTCTGCTTCGACCTCATTCCCATTTCTTTCCATCACGTGACTTTAAATTTCTATTTCTATTTCCAACTTTTCCTTTTTTTCCTTAATTGTAACGTTGGGGTGAAACGCAGAAGCAGGACAGGGTACGTGATGATAAAAAGCAATATTTCATTATCAATCAGAGTTACACTGATGAAGCAGAGGCTTACTGCGTTTAAACGTCGAATTATTGCTAACGAAAGAAGATGCCTTCACTTTTTCTGTAGCCATTTCTGTTTCCTCTGCTGTCACTTGCTATTGTAAATGCTTCTTAGTGACTCAGCCCCTTTATTTATTTCTTTATTTATTTCTCTCTTTTTCTCTTTCTCTCTCACAGAAAATGTGTTCTCTGTTTTAAACCCTGTGAGAAATTTAGAAACATATCGTTTAGTGCATATTATACAGACTTCCTTTTTTATGTAGAATTCAGATCTTTTATGGATATAAGCCAATAGCGGTGCTTGATGTAGCCCCGCCCCCTAAAAAAAGACAATTTATCAAGTGTTTAAATGAGATGAAAAAACTATAAAACACAAACTTTTCATCATTGTTCAAGTTCAGTTTGTCCTTATTCCTGTGTGTTTTTTATGTACATTGTATTGTTGCCCATTGGGGGAGTGGCTCTCGGTCATGTGACTTAGTTTGTCCAATCCTGCCAGGTGGGCCGGACTTATCTCAGGACGAAACATGTACGCAGTGGGCGCAGCAAAATCAGGGTCTCCCAGTGGTCATGTTCTGTGTTTATTGAGTGTGTGTGTGTGTGTGTGTGTGTGAGTGTGTGTGTGAGAGATTTTTGCGTGTATGTCTCGAAAAGTGCTTCCTAACTTCGTTTCTGTTTGGATGAAGTCGAGTAGCCTCCTGAATCTGTGCACACGACCCTTATTTTAACCCGTAGTGTTTGTACAGAAACTTTACGAGGACACGCATGCAGACCTGTTACCATAGAAACACCGTATATCCTATTTGTACTTTAATTCTTGTATTTATTTATTTATTTACTTATTTATTTACCTTTTTAATGTACTTGTTTATTTGTTGATTTTCTTTTTGTACGGTTTGGGTTCAGTTCAGTGATCGCTCATGCTCCCTTCATTTTGTGAACATGTTGTACTGTATGTATAGACATGATGTGTGCAGACAGACGACGAACACAATAAATTCTGCAAACTTTTATTTCTCTTACTGTGGACGTGTGTGTGTGTGTGTGTGTGTGTGTGTGTGTGTGTGTGTGTGTGTGTGTGTGTGTGTGCGTGTTTATGAAAAGTGTTGATCTCTGTAGCACCTGCTCATTCTCTCATTTACTCAGCTTTATCGTTTAATTTTGCCTGGTCCCTCTGATCTTAGTCATTGGTTTTCAGATCTTATGATGGTTTTTTTTTAACCTTTGCTCAACCCCTTTTTCCTCAACTCATTACTCCTTATCCCTATCCCCTCATTTTCATACTTTAAGCACCTAAATGGGCCAAAAATCCTGGCATCAGACAGCATCTTCATAGTGAGGGATCCACACCCCTATTTCCTCAATCCTAGCTCCTCATCCCCGATTCCTTTCCTCATACCTATTTTCTTATCCCTAACTCCTCACCCCTAACTCATCATCCTCTGTCTCATCAGCCCTTATCTCCTTATCCCTAACTCCTCTTCTACAACTCCTCAGTCCCATAGCTAATAAAGTTTCCAAAGATAAACTATAATGTCATTTCTTTGACTACAAATGTATGTCCTAACATTCAATGTTGATGTTAACATCCTAAAATGATGTGCTCTTTCAAAACGTCCTGCTCGAACCTGCTTGTGCCCTAGCTGTTTTATCTTTAGCTTCATCTTAACCTTTAGTTGCTAGGTCACCATTTTCAAGGCCAGCTTTTTCCTCATCAAACACTCATTAATGTAATGAAGATACATTTTCTCAGAGCCTCAGTAGGACACAGCTGCTATTCTAACTTTGGCCACCAGAGGGAGCGTCACTAAACTCGGGTTCTCTGTAGAGAGTCCTGTGTTCCTTAAAAGTTTATTGGACTGTGGGAATTTTGTCAAAATTAATTACTAATACAAATACCAGGAATATAACTTTCATACGAACAATGTTATTTTAATAGTTTTTTTAAAGTGGGTTTCATAAATTTGTAATGGTTATAAGTTTATAAATGAGTATTATTTGTAACTTTATTGAAAGGGAAACACACTGTTTGAAGGGCTTATGAGAACTTCAGGGTTCTTACAGAGAACCACAGGGTTTCTATGAGTTTAAGTTCATAAAATCGTGCCTCCCAGATCACTTTTATAGAAAACAATTTCATCAGCTCTTCAACTGGACTTCATTAAGCTTTTTAATGCTGCATGATCCATAGCTTTGTGTGAATTAAGATGCTGAAAATGTGGGTTCTTCAAAGGGTTCTTTGTATAGTTGAGGGTTTTCAGTTTCCTAAAAGGGTTCTAGCTTAAAATGTTGTTTAAGAAGGAAATGCAATGTTGTTTTATTGTCAGAGAAAAAAAACAAGGGTTTATATGAAAAACGTCATTTGTGTTCATTTGTTTAAACTGGGTTTTGATTTTTTTTTTTCTTATACTGTATATTGGGTAAGAAGATGATTGGGACTTTGAACTTAATTCTGCAGTGTGCCAAAGACCAATAAACAGTGCACCAGGAGAAGAAGAAGAAACTGAAGGTAAGCTTACGGTTTGTTTTGCCTCCATTTCTTTCTTAACAATAAATGAGCCATTATTAAAATTTTTATGTACAGGATTCTGAATGACTGTGGACTAAATGTAAAAGAATCATCAATTTAATACCTGAGAGAAGATCTACAGGCTGTTTAATATCATTTACTCAGAAACACTGAAACAATTTAAAGATGTACTATTAAATAGATTAACCGTATAATTAGCTGTTTCTATTCCATTGTATTTCAAAAGACTACTCCAAAGCCAATGTGTAAATCTCGATAGACTCCAGGTGCTTCTTTAAATATAACATTAATTAATTAATTAATAACCTTCAGCTTCTTCACTCTCAAGACTCTCATGAATCATTAGTGGTCCTGCGTGGGAGTCTGTTGAATGTACAAACTCTCAGAAAACAGCCTGAGGGCAAACACAGCTTTTCCAGATTAACACAGAAATCAATGTGTCTAGGTTCTGATGGGAATCAATAATAATCCTCTTAAGTCTTAAAGAGGATAAACCTATTAATGTGCACAGCATCTTCAAACATCATCTTCTTTTGTTGCATGCATTTCTACAAATCTAAAATGTCATTAACGCCCAGTTATGGACTGTTTACAATATGTGCATTATCGGGTCAAAGATGCAGGTACAAAAGGTTCTTCTTCACTTTTAGCAACATCTGATACAATTAGTGCACTTGGTTGTAAACGATTACGCAGTAATACATGTATCTGGGAAGGTTAAGAACAACTAAGACGCAATGGGATGAATCTTCTGCCGTGTCTTTCTGCACTAATGACACGTTCCTGGAAGCGCGCGTTCCCATTGACTCCGTGTACACGTTTATAAATCGGTATTATCCATGCTGACTGCTTTAATGCGCGCTACGTGCAGAGGCTGGAATTCACGCATTGGTGCTGGACTACAGAGACACAGAGACCGGAAAATCAGGACACAATGTCTCAGCTGAAAAACAAGTGTTGATGCTCTGCATCCCTCCAGCGCGCCTCTAATTTGTCCAGCAGTCTGCAGAGCGGAGAGACTCTGTGCGCGCGCTGTGCCGCATGTGGTGGGATTCCCAGGATCCCCACTCTCCATTCCCACTCCCCTACCCCGTGTCTGAGGTTGCCAGATTTGGAAATGTAATTTGGGATACAGGAGTTGTTGCTCCACTTGGTTAGATGTTCATTAGATATTTGGTGCTGATGGTTTAAACATTTCCGGGTCAATTCAATTCACGCACACATTTTATTTACTTGTTTTTCTATTTATTATAATTAGGATAAGTTTTAGAGAAATGTATCTTTTCAACAAGTTTTTGTTTTTATAATTAGAATTCTGATTCTGAAGTTCAAGTAACTTGCATTGTATTTACTCGGTTGAGGAACTTACAGGAAGGACCCCCAGCTCACAGGAAAGACCCCCAGGGTCGCCAGACTAAAATCTTTAAAACGATCACAGTTATTAAATAATGCAATTAATCCAGGTTATTACACGCCTAAGAACTCGCCTAATAATACACCCCCTGTCCTCAAAACATTGTCAGTGTTCCGCATTCATTTGATGCCTAATCACTTTAAATCACAAATTTCCAACAATTCGGGTCTTGAAGTCACCTGACCTGCACATGAGTTTTCAATTAATCAGCTGATTGGCAGCTCTGAGCTGAAGAGCAGGAAAACACTGCAGTGTTCAGGATAAAGGATCAGCCTGAAAAGCTCGTGCACTTTAAAATACCACTGGATTCCTAAATTAGGATGATTTAAGGGATGATTTATTGCCTCAAAATAAAAATAAAAATACGCTTTCTGATGGCACTTTGAGGTGTTCTGCTGATGATGCAGTGTGAAAAACTTATAGTCCAAGAGCTTCGTGATATGACTGATTGCTTAATCAACTCTCATTATTGCGAACAAAAAGTAAACCAGTAAAAGTATTTTTAGGACAAGAATTGTGTTCTAAAGCAAGTTTAGAAATATAAAGTCCTCCTGTATATTTTTATTGACTGAAACAAGTCGAAGCCTTTTACAGGTTTATATTGGAGCATTATTTCTTGGTCAATGTGTTAAAGAAGTTTTTTTTAGCACTTCAGTGTTTTACCTCAAATCTCAATCTGATACATAACTGAATTGATCGTTCCTGCTTCGATCTCAACTCCAAATAATCTGTAAAGAAATAAAGAAAATGTGTTCAATCACTCAATTAACGTCATTACACCCCGGCATGTCCTCCTCCTTTCTTTTAATCTGTTCATCTAATCCCCGACATGTTTCACACTGCAGATTACACGGATTATCCAGTGCTAAACAATAATTAATCCTTTTGGGAACACATTTTCTTTTCATATATTGAAAGTGCATGCATTTTTTTTTTTACATCTGCTCTTGGAGGCTTCCAGCGACCACCGACTGTAGTCTGTAACGCGTTGCACCACGTGGTTCGTGCGCCATGACGTGTCATTTATAATATTCTCCATTGTAGCGTCTGTTGAAAAAAAAAAAACTAACACAAATCCGGAGATCCAAGTGTTGCATTTCCCAGGCCGACCCCCGGTCTGCAGCGGTCACCGCCGCCGCTCAGGGTCTGACACTCCGCGTAATTGATTGTGTGGAGGTGGCGGTCACAGTGGCGCCGTCTGCGCTCCTTCACCAGCGCGCGCTTCTGTTCCACCTGTCCTGCGTGAACGCGAACGCACGGAATTTTTCCCTCTGAATGAATGCAATGCTGATTTAAGATAGAAATCTGGCCTGAACAGGAGTAAATACACAGTCATCACCAGTTCCTTTTATCTGGGATCGTTTATTTATTTTAATACACAGATAAAACAATCCTAAAACTTGTGCGCATTTATTTTTTATTTGATAATATTTTCTATATTCTATAACTTTATAATTCTGTATTCGACAACGCCCCTGTTTATGGTATTAGCAGTTTTAACAACAAAAAATAAATGAATAAAAATCAACATGTTTCATGATCGGAAATTGTTTTCAGCATTAAAATGTATGGGGAAGTAAAGATTTACAAATTAAGACAATGGAACAACATCATTTCTTTTCCAAAGAATAACGTGTTTAAAACCCATTTTCAAACCTTTGCTTATCATACAGAGACTTTTAGAAAAAAAAAAACTTGTTGCTGCAATAATAATGTTTGTATTGCGCCTATAAAAGAAAAAGAAAAATGATCAGAAATGCGCTTTAATGTGTTTTAGAGAGTGAAACTTTACACTCTTTAGGCAAAATATTTAGCTCGTGTTATACAAATTCATGGGTGAAAGCATCTCATCTTCTTCTTCTACTTGTTTTTTTTTCCTTATATCTTTTACAATATACAGCATTTTAATTAATTTATAATAGTCATTAAAATATTTGTCAACTCTTATGATGGTTAATGCTTTTTAATGTTTGTAACAATCCACTTGTAGCATATGTCATCCTGTAGGAAGAAATTTGTTTTTTTTATTATTATAATTAAGAGCACTAATTGTGTTGTTTCAGGGATGAATAAAACTTCTCCGTTAAACCGGACACCTGATGGAGCAAACAAAAAAAACATCTAATGCCTTTGCAAACAAAACAAAAAGTGCAAGTGGGCAACATTCACCCGAGTCCCAATGCGCGAAGTCTCATTTATCTCACACGTTGCAGGTTTGGAGCTGCTGAGCTATTTGTTGTTTGGCACAGACCCCTGGCTGCTCGGCGCTTCGACACCACAAAAAATCTGCAGGTTTTTTTTTTTTTTTTTTTTTTTTTTTTTTTGCATAACGAGCCGATCCCAAAACGTGAAGCACATTTATCACTACCTTTTTATCCGGGGCCCGTTTCAGATGCGCTCTTTAGCATACAGGCTGCTGCAGGGCAGGGCTGCGGTGTTTATTCAGCTCTTTGACTCTCGGAAACGCGCAAGTGGCGAGATTCCCACGGACCAAGCCGAGTCTGGAGCTGCAGCTTGCCACGACAACCATTAGACTTTTAGCACAGCCTCCTGTTCTCGAACAAAAATCACCCCTCCTCCCTACATCTTTGTTTGAATAGGGTTTGTTGATAGACTCCAACCAGCAGCATCTCAGGTACCAGCGTAATTTGTTTGCCCTATTTGGCCACCACTGAGAGCCACGCTGCTGCTACCAGCCCCCCTCTACAATCAAACCATACGCGCCCTGTCCTCCAAACACTGCCTTATTTATTCATCCTTGTCGCTTAATGACCTCTCGAGTGAAATGAAGTGAAATGAAGTGAGCTTAGTCGATGCTAGAATCCGAGCATATCTAAAAGCCTCGCGCTCTGAGAGTGCCATGCAGGAGCGGAAAGTGCCAGAGCTGCACCTTGGTGAGGAGGGTTGGTGTTGGTAAAACGTTAACGCCAGACTGCTGGTACACAAATCACTCACAGGTGTCAGTGCAATAATATCAAAGTGATCATTTCTGTGTGTCCAACAACTTTAAATGCGCACACAAACACAGGAATTAATGGTTAAGACGCACTAAAGATTGGACAGCGTAATTATGGTTTATGGAGTTTAATAATAGATAGATAATTTGATGGATTGATTGATTGATGGATGGATTGGTTGGTTGGTTGATTGGTTTTTAACCCTTAACAATTAAATAACAATGGATATCTCATGTATATTATCATGCGTAAATTCAGACCTTTATTCTGACTAAATTAAAAGTCTAAAATGTTAGAAATGCCAACATTTTAACTTTTTTTATTATATAAAGACACTCAACTTCAAGGAACAACATGAGTGATGTCAGGCTAAATCCTGAACATGGGCTGGGTGAAAGCAGACCTTTGGGGCATTGGGTCATCACTAGTCATGAGAAACTGTTACAGAATATCTGTGAAGTGCTGTAGATAAAGCAAAGCTTTTACTTACATCCCTAAACTAAATGGTTTAATGCCCACCTGCTCCTTTATCCACTTGTGTTGATTGACTACTGACCATCAGGGCATAAATAAATCCCAGCTGTTGAATTGGTCTAAATACTGGGTGATGCACAAGAGGAGACTCGACCCAAGCAGTTACTCACAACGCATAATTCCTTAGTGTTCCTTAGGGATTACACACCTGGAGACACACATGTAAAGTACACACACTTCATCTGATCAATCATATGTTTTGTCCACAGACAGTTGTGGAATTATCTGATCACAGATCTAAATGAACATATGGGAAGATGGTGTCAAGATGTTGAAAGCCAAATAAAGATTTCTAGCATGTTATTCATCAGGAAGATGCCTGATGAAGATCCATTACAGGAAAACCCCTTTATCTTATCTTTTACTTGCCTCAGGGAAGATTCCTGATTCATAGATGCCTGCGTTTTATATTTGGACATATGTTTCAAAAGTTAAATGTTCATTACCCCCCTCCCCAATCAGTGGACCATTTCACCACTTTATCCCTGACGATTCTCTGGGCTTCTATAGACACCCTAATCCGAAAAAGTGCTCGTGCACCCAAAGCGCGCGCCTTTGCTTATCTAACAATAGATATAAATAAGTTATTTGGGGTGAATATAATCAGGATTCGCTTTTTGCTACGAATTAAAACGCTCCAGTCAAGTTTCGAGCTTCAAGTTTCTCATCAGTGGAGCTTGGAAAGGCGACAGTTCCGTGCGTCCCTGCGCGTCTCTTTTCTCGGATTGATGGCCCTTATGTTCATCTCCTCCACGACATCTCTGTCTCTCTGTGTCTCTCTCCTTTCGTGCGCCCACGTTTTGTGCTGTATTGTATTTCATTGTGTCGCATTGTGCCGCATTGTGCGGCGGCGCTCGTGCTCTATCCGGAGCCGCGCGCCCCCCTCGGTAATGAAGTGCGCAAGTTCTTGAATGCTACCTGCTTTATAAGAGAGGACTTTAAGAAAAACAGGGTCGCAGGGGTCAACCTGCCTGAGTGACCTTTCCAAACAGTGCTCGCTCCGGCGCATTGTCCGGTTTCCGTGGGTGCAAAAAGCGCACGTGGGCAAACATAAACAGCACTTAATCGCCAATAAGAGCAAAGGAGACAAACACACAAGTCCTCCACAACACCTGAGAGGCTCTTCAATCATTGTTCACAAGCCACTGTTTTCTTTTTGTGTCTTTTTGCTCATAAAGCTTTTATATGTCACTGACTGACTGACGGCTCTTTATTGCGCAGCAGAATGAAGCGGTGCGCAAACAGTAAATCAATAAATGCTTTATATTTAAAAATATAATTACCAGACGCTCTTTGTTTTCAGAATATTGTTCATTTTCAACAGGTCGTCGAATAACTGCAACACGTGTAGAACTGCATTAGATTAATAAGAAACAGGACAATTTCATAGGTTGTTTGGAGTTTAATAAAGAAACAATTACATTATAAATTAATGAAATTAATAAATCGATCATAAGGCAAACTTCAAATCAAACCACCGCATTAATAATGTAAAAAAGAACTGAATTGGTTTAGCTGGAATTTAAATTTTTTATAATCTTAATGTTCTTTTTTGTGTTTGCAGCATTTACGTCTTAAATGTATCATCATCGATTATTTATTTATTTATTTATTTATTTATTTATTTATTTGTGTATTTATTTATTTGTTTGTTTGTTTGTTTGTTTGTTTGTTTGTTTATTATATCTCCTTGTTTTTGTGTAATTGCCATAGAACGAAATAAGTAATAAATGAATAAACGGATAAATAAATAAATAACAGCTTAGCCAGTCACATGTTTTCCCTGTTTAATGAAATGATAATAATTCTTCTCGTCTTCGAGCGTCTGCGGGTGTAAACAAGATGGGCGTGGCTTCTTCTTAGGTGCGCTGCTTGTGTGGCTGCTTGCTGCTGATTGGCTGGCGCAGCCCGTTAATGGCACGCGACTGCGGATGTACTTATAAAAGGTCTTCGCGTGCCGGCCTTTCAGAAAGCCGCAAAAAAGAAAGGATGGAGACGGTGCTGGATCCGTTTGCAGGACTGGACTCTTTCTCCTCCGCCTACTTCGACGACGATGACTTCTTCACCGAGCGATGCTCGCGCGATCACACGGACGCGGACGACTTCTTGGACGACGACGTCGACTTCCTCGCGAGCCAAATCCAAGAGTACTACGAGGACTACCGCGCGCGCGATGGAGACTACAGCTGCGACGTGGGCCGCTTCTCCTCTGCTTCCTCCTCCTCCTCTTCGTCTTCCTCCTCCTTGTCGTACAGCGTGCCGGGTTTTTCTCCGAGGCGCGGTGACGGCGCTCTGCAGCTGAAGAGGCGCAGAAGAGCGCGTTCCGAGCAGGAGATGCAGCAGCTGCGTCAAGCCGCCAACGTGCGTGAACGCAGACGCATGCAGTCCATCAATGACGCGTTCGAAGGCCTGCGATCGCACATCCCCACCCTGCCTTACGAGAAACGTCTCTCCAAAGTGGACACGCTGCGCCTCGCCATCGGTTACATCAACTTCCTGGCTGAACTGGTGCAATCCGACGCGCCCATCAGGAATTCCAGCCATGAAGCTCTAAATCAGCCCAAAAAAGTCATCATCTGCCACAGAGGAACAAGTAAGAGATGTGCAAACTACACCAACAATGTTCATCATCATCATCATCATCATCATCATTATTATCATCATTATTATTATTATTATTATTATTATTGGTAGTAGTAGCACCAGGAAACAATTAGTTTATTTGAGTATTATTATTAATAACCGCTAAGAGGTTATTATTATTATTATTATTATTATTATTATTATTATTATTATTATTATTATTATAAATTAATTTTCGTATCTCTCGTTCTCTCCAGGATCTCCTTCCCCTGATGATCCAGATTACGGCCTGCCCCCACTGGCCGGTCACTCTTTGTCCTGGACGGATGAGAAGCAGCTCAGGGAGCAGAACATTATCCGCAGGGCGAAGGTTTGGACCCCGGAGGATCCTCGCAAAGTGCACTTCAAATCCACGTTTGCCAACATCGAGAACGAACCTCCGTTTGAGTTGGTCGCGTGACGTGAACCTAATCCCGGTGTTTATTCGGTACACGAACTGTGTGGGATTCTCCACTGTGTTTATGTCGCGTTTGTAAATATTTATTATTATTATTATTATTATTATTATTATTATTATTATTATTATTATTATTATTATTACTTCAGCTGTCCTGCAGTCTGAAACTGACTGTACATCCGCTGGCAATCACTGTGTAGTGCGTCGTTATTTAATTTTTCCTTAATTGAGTTTTTTGGGATAATATATTTTTTTTATAATTTAACGTTGATTTCTACGGATGTCTAACGAGACAGAACCTATTTTTTATAAAAATGAAATGTACCGTGTCTCAAATGGTTTATATTTATAATAACGATGATGATGATGATGATGATGATGATGATTCAATAAATTCTTCTATTGATTCTTTCAAGCTTTCTTCCTTTCTGTATTTCTGTTTTCTATATTTTTCATTAATAACTGCATTCACATTCTGGAAAAATGTGGCAAATTAATTTTAAACCACCTTTCAAGCTGACATGGTTTAAAATATTAATATTTATAAAAGAATGATGTTAGAGGTGTTCATTTAAACCATGGATTATATATATATATATATTTATATAGGATCAAACTAACAAGTGGCTTCAAATTCAATGAAGAGATTTAGTTCAGATTTCTGAGTCTGGGAAACATATTTGCTGAAAATGTAATTATTATAAAACCTTATTATTAGTAAATCTAAAGCTTCAGAGTTCATAACAAACTGTTGAATGAATCCAAGACCTGGACTGGTGCAGAATCTGGTGATCAAAACTCCAAAACAGATTCATTATTGATTTTAGAGTTGAGAGAGACTTTACTCAATGAGGCCCAGTTACAGGTAAAAACATTGTGAGGATTTTACTGGAACAACATGTGACGCCAGTCAACACCTTCCAAACCACGCAATCACTTTTCTCCTCTAAATCCCAGTCTGGAGTAGATGAGAGTATAGATGAGGCACTTCTCATTGCAAGTGTGGGTTTTCTCTCTCCTTTGAAAAAAAAAGAGAGAGGGAGAGGGAGAGAGAGAGAGAGAGAGAGAGAGAGAGAGAGAGAGAGAGAGAGAGAGAGAGAAAGAGTGTGTGTGTGTTGATCATGATACACATTATAAATATAGATTTAGTCTCATAAATTAGTCTCTATAAATTTATCACTAATGATTAAACCAGTGGCAAGAAGAAAAAAACTCCATGGAATGAAACCTTGAGAGAAACCAGACTCTGAAAAGAATAAATTGCCATCATGCTGACACCAAATGTCCTTTCTATAACTCTTAAGACAAGTGGTAGTAAAATAAAGCTAATGGATGATTGTGAGCATTTCTTATATTTGATACGTGTTTATATTAAATACATTTAAACTCAAGACTTTACAACATAAAGTTCTTGTTGAGTGTAAATAGTTGCAGAAGATCTAAACTTGAACTTTAGCTTATGCACAAAAATGCCAAAGATTGTTAACAGTTTCTGTGTGTGTGTGTGTGTGTGTGTGTGTGTGTGTGTGTGTGTGTGTGTGTGTGTGTGTGTGTGTGTGTGTGTGTGTGTGTGTGTGTGTGTGTGTGTGTGTGTGTGTGTGTGTGTGTGTGTGTGTGTGTGTGTGTGTGTGTGACCATGCAGGTGCTCAAAGGCAAAATTTTCCCGTGGAAGCCTTTTCTTTTCATGCTCTACGTCAGCTCACAGATTTCTTAAGAACCAACCCAAAATTCAAAAACTCTCAGAGACCCCAAAACACACATCCGAACACACACTTACAAACCCACACTCACACACACACACACCCACACACACACACAAACACACACACACACACACACACACACACACACACACACACACTTGGAAAGGGAAGTCGGTCAGGCAGGAGCCATGACATGAAACGGTATTTTGGGTAAGCTCCATGCGTTTCATTTAAAACATCTATTCTATTGAAGAGCTGGTAGAGAGTGCATTCTTCTTCTTCTTCTTCTTCTTCTTCTTCTTCTTCTTCTTCTTCTTCTTTTCATTATTTATAATAATAATAATAACAATAATAATAATAACAATAATAATAATAACAATAATAACAATAATAATAACAATAATAATAACAATTATTATTGTTATTATTATTATTATTATTATTGTTATTATTGTTATTGTTATTATTGTTATTGTTATTGTTATTATTGTTCTACTTGAATTCTGCGCTCAAACTCGTTGTCTCGTTCTGCAAATCTGCTCGAATCCTCACAGTTTTGTTTCTAATGTAATCTAAAATGATCCAAAACTCTACGCTTTATCGCCTCATTAAGTCTCTAACAAAGCGCGTGCCCCCTCATTAGGGCTCATTAGAAAGGCAAATGGCACGGACTGGGACTGACTGATCTACAGGACACCGAGAATCTCCGAGAAATTTTGGATTATATCATTTTTACCTCTAACAAGTGTGGGATTTTTGGGAAAAACAGCACCAGTGGAGAGCATTTTATTTACCGGAGTCTGGAACTGGATAACACTATAACACTTGTCTCTGACACTGACATTGAGAGTGTGTAATATGTGTGTGATTATGACGCACCATAGACACCATGGCACAGAGATGAACAATATTTTATCATCTGACTCATAAGATGCATCAGCTGAAGAACTCTGGAACCTGAGGATAAGAATGTGAAGGCTTTGGATACGGGTTTGCCAGAATACTCTGTTTCCATCCTACGCTTAATTGCTGGTCATTCTGATCAAACCGAATTATTCTCAGCACAACCAGTCGGGATTTAATCTGGATTTAACTCTTCTGTGCACCAGTGGATTTGGAGTAAAATGCACCGGAACTTAGTATCAGTTCTTTGAAGTTTGCGTTGTTAAAATCTTTTAAGGGGAAAAAGTGTGCAAAAATAGCGCAATAATGCATTTCCTGTGAGCGTGAATAAGAGACAGAGACGGCAGAGACAGACACTCCGGGTCCACACCGAGCTTCTCTGTAGCGCGCGCGCGCGCGCAAAACCCGGTACATGACCATGGCCAATCTGCTTATCACATTCCCCCCGAAATGTTATAAAGCTATTATCGGAGTGTTTTGTAAGAAAGAGCTCGAGAGTGTGATTGCAGAAGGTATTGGAAGCGCAATCGCACATATGTTGGATTGTTTGGTTTTTTTTTTTAGACTTCTATTCTTTATATTTTTCTGTGCGCTTTTGTGCGCGGGTGCGGCTTTGGCTCGGAAAGTTAAAATGATTCACCAAATAGACACCGGTTGCTTTCTCAAGAGCTGTTGCTGCGTACAAAAGCCCCATATGCTTAATGGCAATGGCGGAGAGGCTTTAAAAAATGAAAACGAGGTCTTTTTAGAAGTTGGAAAGGTTCCCCTTTATTTGATTTAGATGGAGCAGACTGCTTGCGCGCAAAGCGAAAACGCGCCTGGCCATTGACTCCGGCTCTCATTTATCTCGGGCCATAAGTGTGTTTCATTACAGCCATGAGCTTTTCATCGGCCGCCTTTGTTTCCTGTGAACGTCTAATGCCGTGAATTAAAGAAGTGACAATATTTTCCATCAGCTTGAAGCTCGAAGAGAAGGGCTCTCGAGTTTGGCAAAAATCAGGCGCATCATTCATCCTGTCACGCCGCACCTGTGCGCCTGGCATTCAAACTCCACAAAACCTATTCTTATTAACGTTAATTATTCAAAAACGGCCGCACAATGGCTGAAATGGAGCAGGTTGAAGTCTGTTTATTGGCCGTAAATGTTTTTTCTCTTCCTGAGAGATCTCCCCAAGGTTCTTTGTTCAGGAGCCCTCTCCTCCTTTCAGCCTCCGAGCGTTTTTTTCTTTTTTTGGTCAGGATTTTCAATTGCAGCATCTGCTTCATCGGAGAGATCAAAAAATATGGAGACACCAAACATATGCATGTAAGGGATTTGTTAAATCCCTGTAATGAGTTATTAACTGGAGACAAACAAAAGCGCACAGGATGGCGAGGACCTTTTGGTAATATAGTCACTTTTTGGAAACGCCTGACGCTTCTGTGTCAAATGAACGCCAGGTGATGAGACTAAAATCCTTAAAGACCAGTGCTCCTTTTCTCTTTCTCTCCCTTTCTCACACACTTTTTTCTATGCTGCCCCTTTTCTCCCCGTCTCTCCCTCTCTTTCCAAGTGAAAAAAATCGACGCACATAAATTTAATTGGCTGATCACTCTAATTGACTTGAAACAAAACTGTTTGCGGAGTCGCGTGGTTAAAAAAAAGTGCGCTTACGTTCACACGTCGTGCTTTACTGTTCTCATATTGTACCAAAGACAAAGCTTGGTGTTACATTAAAGGCGAGAAAACCATGCCAACACGTCTTGGAGACGTTGTAAGGGCCTCTCTCTGTCTCTCTTTAAGCAGCTGCTATCCAGGGCATAGACGCGCACAAAAAAGAAAGAAAATAAAAAGAAGTTGGAAATAACCAGGTGCAGAGAAACCATCGCACAGAAAGCTGGACAAGGATGGATATGTTACGCTTAGCAATAAAGATATCAGTGCGCTTGTTTGAGGTTACTTTGGTTACTTTGGCACCAGAGTCCCCTCTTGTTTGGGGGGTCCCTTGTGTGAACCAAACTTCAAACACCTGTTGCTCGGTTGCTCTCATCATAAATCCAGTGGAGTAATCATGATTATGTTATCATGTTAAAGGGGGAGAGGGGTGACGGGGTATTAAAGCCCCCCTCGGAGAGAGAGAAGGGATTTTGGCAGGGTTAAACGCTTAAAGAGACTCCACTGGTGTTTATTGGATCTAGCAGCTGGCACCATGATGGCCAAACACTAATGAAAGCGCTATAATCCAAAATATGAGCAGCTTTAACGCTTATTAACGCTTAAGAATCTCTCCATGATTTGAGGCCACACACAACACAAATCACCCGAAATGAAAAACTACTCTGGTTATTTTAAAAACTGTAACCTCCAGGGCACTGCTGTAGATGTTAAAATAAGCCACTGAATAAATCTGACAGACAAATTTGTTCAAAGTGAATTAGAGCCCAAGTGCCCACCGGTGGACCTCTGACAGTACTGGGAATTGAACAAACAACCATTTGGAACCATTTCAACTGCCCACCAGAGCACCTTTGCACATTAGGAGTTGAAAATATGTGTGATCAGGGACGGGACTGGAGCATCACCAACCTGAGCTACAGGAAATGGCAGTTAATGCATCACTGTAGCTGTTTATATATCACTAGATATGCTGTTCTGGGGTTGTGTACCAGAAACCTGCAGGTTGTCAGTTTGATTCCCAAGTCCATTGTTAGGGCTACATATTTATGCTCTGTTTACATATTACTACTATTTATAAAGCCTCATAACAGTACATTTAATGACAAATCTCAGGCAGATATTGAAACATGGATATGCTGCTGCTGCTGCTGCTGCTGCTGATGATGATGATGTTGATCAATTTAAAGTAGTAGTAGAAGAAGAAGAAGAAGAAGGAAGAAGAAGAAGAAGAAGAAGAAGAAGAAGAAGAAGAAGAAGAAGAAGAAGAAGAAGATATTTTAGAGAAAGCATTCAGGATTTCAAATTCTAAATATTTCCTAAATTTGGTTTTCCAAACCACTTTATTAACAAGAAAATGAGGACAAGAAGAAGAAGAAGAAGAAGAAGAAGAAGAAGAATATATACAGTGGATACATTTGTCTATCATTCGGTTTCAATACTAAATATTTTGGTAGCATTATTACAATTGTCACGATTATATTCCAATATAAAATTTTGTGACCAAACAGAAAAATAACAAAATGTATTATTTTCTTTGAGCTTAAAGATTGTTTATAAAAAGCGGAAGCTTTTCCACAGATTCTCTGTACTACGATCAATTGATTCCATTATAAATTGTTCCTAATCCTTGTGCCATGAAAGAAGATGCTCGCCTTCAGTGGCCATTAAAATGATCTATAAAATGAACCCTTGTCCTGGTTCCAAAACCTCTCCATGGGACCTGGATGCAGACCAGCACACAGCATATTAACAATAAACTCGTTACTAAGTCGTGCACGTCTCTGATGAGTTATAAGATGCTGTGCGTTGGAGACAGCTGGCCTTGCTTGGCCACGCACAGAACTCCAGTGCCACCCTGGATCTGCCATGCACAGCCACTGTGACCTTCCCCCTCCAACTTTCCTTTCAATCCATTACAGCCATAAAGGCGTCGTGCTATGATCTTTGTGCTCAGCAGAATGGGCTGGAATATGGTGCTTAATAGGAGAGGCATTGTGTCCAGCTTTTGCTTGCCTCATACTATGAATTATTGCTTCTCTTTTATTCGCCTGGACTGCAGTTACCATATGAGGTTCATCCACAGCCTGCAAGGCGCTTGACTCGTATTTTTATTAATGTTTCTTCTTCTTCTTTATCTTCTTCTTCCTCTTCTTCTTCACCTTCTGCTTCTTCTTTTTTTTTCAACTCCTCGAAGTAATGCGTTATATAACCAGGAGAATGAGAGCACGTGCCCGAGGTGTCCTCCCTGACAAAATCCTCCCGGGACTCGAAAATCTGATGTTTTTACCGTTTCAGAGACACACCGGTAGTTAATGAGTTAAATAAACGCAGGGGATTGTGGGGGCTTTTTTTTTACACCGCTATAATGAGACTCTGGAGAATAAGTGAGAATTTAATTAAATATATCCGCGTAAAAATCATGTCCGAATCGAACAGGTGTTTATTGTATCAATCTTTAATGCGTTCTTGAACATTTTATTCAAGATTTCAGTTCAAAAAAATGATTTAATTCTCTTTATTAAAACATCATCGATTTAATTTTCTAATCCTACCACGGAATTTGCAACAATAATACACAGAAATTATATTTTCTGCTGAATTATGCTTTCGAAAACAATGAAAAAGAAAAAATATAAAAATAAATTGTAATTTTTAGTACGTTTAAAACTTAATATTTTGTCATAATGTGCCCATAAACATAATTTAATTAGTCATTTGGTATTTAACTTATTAAAAGTGTAATAGTTTTTTTTTATGAGCGTTTTTTAAATGTTATCATTTTAGAAAAAAATTACATTAAAAAGAGACAAATTCTTATAATTGATATATTTGATCAGTAATGTAAAGGAATTCGAGCTTCATGTTTGCTCTCGCAGCTTTGGGGAAAACAGGGTTCCCTCATTATTCACACACACACACACACACAAAAAAAGCTCCGAACAAAAATGTGATAAATTACAAATATGCAAATGTTGCGTGTCGCTGTTGTGTTGTGCGCGTGAATTTGGCGTGGTGGTGGTGGTGGTGGTGGTGTTGGTGCAAAGCCCCCGCACAACACGGTGCGACATGTTTCCGCCGTGTGCGTCCTGCGCTCCGGACCCCCAGACCACTGCACCGCCGCTTCTGTTCCTTCAGGAGAATGCAGGAGAGATTCGGAAAGGGTTTCTCTCCATCTATCATTTATTCTCTTTTCCCCTCTTTTCACCAGGTATTATATTAGCATTAATATTCACAGGATGGAAATGTATGAAGCGCACCGATTGGTCGCTGCCATGAACTTCACTGTTCAGTGAGGAACTCAGCAAGAACAGATTATGGATTTGGAAAAAGAGATGCATATATAATGCATATAGAGAAGTATATATAAGAAGAATATAATAATAATTTAAATAAGCATTTCAAAGTTTTATTTTACTTCTCTTCACAAGGTGCAAAGTTTGCGTGTGTGTGTGTGTGCGTGTGCGTGTGCGCGTGTGTGTGTGTGTGTGTACCCTGGGTAACGCAGGCAGTAAGTGAAGCTCTCAGGTTCTTTATTGTGCCCATGAAGGCTGCAAAAGAAGCAGCTCAGTGCTGATTTGCCCCATAAGTTTCTTGCAGTGAGTTTTAATGGCCTCAGGCCAGGCCTGGGAACGTTTCCAGCATTGACTCCCATTAACCCTCTATGGTGAAACTCTGCTGGAATCCAACACACCAGCCATCTCCATTTATCCCCTAACTAATGCAACCAATTAATTTCTTGAGGTGCACAAAAAATCTGTTTTTTTCCCCCTGTTGTTTTACAAACTGTGCTGTAGTGTGTGTGTTCAGTGACTTTCCCCCCTCCAGAGATCGTTTAAGGTGCTGATATAAATCAGACACCTGACTATAGACTTGCTGTGGAAGAATAAAAAGAGGAAAAAGGGAAAAAAGAAAGAAAGAAAGAAAAAAAAAGAAAGAAAGAAGGACTTCAGCCACAGTGTCAGACTGAGCACAGCACACACTGGTGATGCATTGTGTTTTATGTGACATGCAGTAGCCTAGTTAGTAAGAGATTACAAGGAATTAAAGCATAATCACATAATCCTGGTGCGAAAGGGGCGCAGAGCGGTGATCCCAGCTCACCATCTCCACAGATCAACATCCATTTTAAATGACACTCTGTTAAAGGAGAAATTGGTAATTGATTCTAAGCTTGTCTCTGAGGATCAACAAGGGCTGATGGGGAGCTGACTGTGGAGTACAGCACCGCAGGGGATTCATGCACACACACACACACACACACACACACACACACACACACACACACACACACACACACACACACGCAATCTGTCTTGTAAGCACCTTTTACTTAAAAATTAATAAAACAATCCTCCAAATATGTTTTTTTCTTTCTTTTTGTTGTTGTTGTTTTCATACGGCTGTTAGATATTCCTATGATTGTGGGTGCATTTGGTCTTCAACAAAATATACCAACATTTAGACAAAGGTGAATTATTCACTGAATTATTATAATTGATTATAGTAACATATTTTATTTTATGGAAAAATATTAAATGCATGCTTTTATCCAAAGCTTTTTTTCCGAAGATTAATTTTCTCTACATATCACTTCACTGTGTTTACAGATTCAAACCTCCCTAACAATAATTTAAGACAAAACAGTTCTAAGACAAAATATATTATTAAATTATAACCCTCTACAATTATATCTATTATATTAGATTGCAATTAAAGATATTTCTCTTACTTTTACTGGAAATTCACATTTTGTAGAATTTTAACCAACAACGAGGTTCTTTACATTCTTCTGAATAATTGTTTATTGTATTAGAAATAAGGGTTGCAATCAAAGATATCAAGTAATTTTACACAGAATGCTCTAATGATGATGATGATGAGGAGGAGGAGGAGGAGGAGTAACATACTGCTTTTTTTTCCAGTATAAAGCTGCACCACACACATGAAGTGGATTTGTCTCCATCCTGCAGTGAACTTCTACAGGAACTGAAACGATCGGCTTGTTTTGTTTCCTTCCTGGAATGCTATCTAAACCCTCTGAGTTTTTCCATGATTTTTTTTGAGGGGGACCGTGTGAAGCTCAAGGACATTCTTGGATGTCTCCTGATGTTGGCTAAAGAACACACGCGCTTCTTTGCGCCTCTGAAGCAGTGGATTACGGCCATTCAGCCCCTGAGTCAATTAAACCCTGTTAAAGTCATCGCCGTCTTTGTTTACATATTATGGGAACTCTGTGAAGTGGGAGGAGAAGAAATAATCTAATGAATGCCTTTTCAAAAGCTAATTTAGGGCCTGTGTGTGTGTGTGTGTGTGTGTGTGTGTGTGTGTGTGTGTGTGTGTGTGTGTGTTGTGGGATTAAAGAGCTTTATGTGAAGATCTTATACATTGTGTATTAAAGGTCCTACACGGTATTAAGGGAATAATCACAGTGTTATATCAGTTATTTGACTATAAAAAAAAAACATTTAAAAATATATATATTAAAAAAAACACACTCCAGAAATTGGTGCAGAATGATTAATTTTGCTTAAAAAAAAAGAGAGAGGGCAGGAAATGTGAAAAGTTGTGTACTTGAAGTTTGGCTGTTTGGAGGGGGAGGAGAGCAAATCTTCATCCTTCTTGTCCTCTAATCAGAATCCTAAAATGTAATAAAATAATAATAAAATAAAATAAATTAATAAAATGCTGCAGTAAGAGTACCTGATGCATGACGCATGTACGAACGCCCTAAACTGGGAAATAAAGTGGCATGTAAGGAAAGTATGAGCCATAAATTGCGATGTGGGATGAGTGCTTTTTAACCATCCCAAGTCATTTTTTTTTACCAATCAAATGAATGTGAGGACTGCCCATGGGAGGGGCAACATGACATTTTCCCCGGCCGAGAGTAAACAGGTCACGGACCCTCCATACACACCAAGGCGGTGGGAGGGAGAACTTTACCACACCGTGTAACCGAATCAAACCAGTGGTTGCCCCTTTTCAGCCCGCTGGAATAGCCATAACAATACCATTCAGAGGCGAGCAGAGAAGACATGCTCCTTTCAGACGCCCCGAGAGAAAGGCTTTCATCCGCTGGAGCAGCTTTGTCGCCTTTGAGAGACAGAAAAGAAAGCTCTTTATGATCTCTCCAAAGCTGTTTGTTTTCTTTCACCTTATTTCTAGTTTTTCTTCTTAGGACAGCCTGGAAGACCAGAGCGACAGAGACGCAGGGTTCTGGGAGGAGAGTTTTGAGAGGCAAGGGAGCGCTAGGCGTCATCAGTGCCCCGGTGCTGACCTAGGCCTTTCAGGGTGCTTGAACACATCAGAATTGCCATTGTTGAGGTTGATTAATTGAGTCTGATAAGTTACCATGAATGAAGATTGTTATAGAGTTTAATGTGGTGGGCCTGGGTTTGTAAATGCCCCTTTCACGTTGCTCCACGGCCAAGCATATGGGCCAGACGTATTCATGGTTAAAAAAAAAAAAAAAAAAAAAAGCAGGACAAAATTTATGGCTGTGTGTCTTAGTGGTTTTTCTTCTTCTCTTCTTTTGATCATTTGGAGAGTGACTTTGTAGCTTTCAGCACTAGTCCAATAAAAGCGAATACTTTTGTGAAAGTGACAGTTAAATAGCACTAACACACTGACACCGTCTGCTTCGCCGCTTTGTCACATTTCGGAACACGACCGGAATGTTCAGATTATTTGCAAAGAGAAAGTTGTCAATACAGATGATGTTTGATGTATTTAATCTGTAGACATAAAAAAAAAAGATCTAAAGCAGAATTAAAAAATGAGATATTTCGAAGAAAAAAAAATCACTTTTGACATGCTGCTTTCAACATTTAAATGCAAGTGGGTACGTGGGTGTGATCGAGAAAGGGTGAGCAAGTTTTGAGCAAAAATGGGCAAATTAGATCAGACCACTTTTAAATACTGCAAGAACTAAACTAAAGAGGTTCACTTAAGTCTGGCGAGTGACCACGGCTTTCAACAGCTCTGTCCCAGTGTCAGCACTTGTGTCTTATCACCAGCATCTCAATTACCATGTGTCAACAATGACGTATAGGCTGCATTCTCATAGTTAAGTGTAAAGGTTAGTGACCAGACTGCCTCGACTGATGACCAGCAGCTCTTTACCCCTCCTCCTTCCTTTCACCCTTGTCCTCAGGCATGCTGTCAGTTAGCCACACTGACCCACTTGAGCATGTTAGTGGCCCTCGTGGGAGTGCAGGAAGCTGACACTTCAACAGCTTTATTAAGACATGAGACACAATTAATCTGCTGGAAATTCAGGAAACCTTGTTTACATTTACATTTACAACCATGATTACCATAAAGTCCTTGTTTGCAAGAATAATTACTGAATAAAATGCGAATGACCACATCAACAAAAGAGCATCAGAAAAAGTCAGGTAGTGATGTAGATGAGGAAAAGAGGCCTGGAGTGCAGTGTTTACATTCATCATAAAGGTGTTGAATAGGGTTCCATAGCAGGAGATCTTTCCCTCCAGCCTAGCATATCTTCATGGAGTTGGCTTTGTGCACCTCTTCATGCTGGAGAAGGTTTGGGTCTCCTGATTCAAGAAGAAGCACATTCCATTTGAAAAAAGGTGGCTCAATACTTTTGAAATATAATGTATCTGCTTGGTTTGTTGAAGGATCAATAAAACAAATTAACTGATTACAGTGTAAACTGATTTAAACTGGTCTTAATAAATGTATTTAAACATAATTTAGCGACTTTTAATCACCTTATTTTACTCAGATTTGATGGATCATCAACTTGAAATCCTTCTGTTAGAGCTGAAAACAAACACTCTGGCTTTATGAATCTTTTTAATACCATTTTTTGAAGTTTTAGAAACTCTTGCTTGTCTGCTTGCTTGCCCTTTGCCTTTGAGATAGCCAGTGGATTTGAGTGCATGTGTGTTGGGGGGGAAACACTCACTCATCTATTGTCTCTTCTTCCGAATCGGTGTGCAGGACAGCAGCATAATCTAGCGGCTTAATATGTTAGCTTCTTCGCATCGGCTTTTCCAGTCTGAGAGCTTCTGTATTGACCAAGAGGAATTAAGGCTTGCGGTTATCTGACTCAGTCCTGACTGCTGAGCTCATTAGCTGAGATCCCAATCATCAAGAAATCAATAAGGAGGCAAAAGAAGAGATTAAAGGGCGCAAAAGCGGGACATTTCTGGCGCTATGTTGTGGAAGGGTCAGACGGTAACACACAGAACTTGCACAGGTCATGGCAATGTTAATTATGTAAGCTGAATGAGAAAACGAATCAGAATCAGGAGTAAATGCACTATTAACTAATCTTTTCTACTTTTGTCCTTTACTTTGCTGTTTTTTTGTCTGTTCAGTGCTAACTGATTGTTGTGATTTCCTTACTTAGCCTGTAGAAATGAAATACTAACTGCGAAATCAATCAATTCTATCTAAATACAATATATGGACAATAGCACCGGGACACCTGATTTTTCCAGCTATACATAGTTCTCACCCAAACTTCTACCACAAAGCAGGAGGCATTCAATTGTATTGGACGTCTTTGGATGTTGTAGCATGAAATTTTCCCTTCACTTGAACTAGGAGACCCAAACCTGTGCCACCATGACATTGACCCTGTACACAAAGCCAGCATTATAAAGATATGCTTCCCATGGGTTGAAGTGGAAGATCTTCTGCTTTTGAGATCTGACCTCATCCTGGGATGAATGTGAACACTGACTGCACCCCAGGGCTCCTCACCTCACCTTCATCAGTGCCTGACTTAACTAACACCTTATCTAACTCAATCTCCACAAATCTCCACAAGCAACATCTAGTTCAACATCTTTCCAGTAGAGTGAAGGATATTATAACAGAAAATGGGGATTTAGGCATTAAGGCTTACATCCGGATACATTTGAAAACAGCATTTCCGTCTAAAGAACGCAAAAGTTGCTCACTGAAATGTCTGAAAACGGTTACGTCCCTGTACTGCACACAAGCCAAACGTAAGACGTTTCACCATTTCCACCTGCCATTTATTTACTTTGGCTCTTTGAAATGACATTGAAAAACAATAGCACATTTTTAGTCATTTCCATGCTTCCGTTTTCACACAGTCCACACTTTGAGGAGCGTTTTCAAAAAGCTACGTTTACGTTGTCTGAACACGCCGTCTCCGTGTGTACGTATTAGTGTGGACATGGGGCATAAATGTGTAAAGGGATGTTCAAAAAGTACACAAACTTTTGTGCTGTAGTTTTCCCTTCTTGTTCTCTGTAGCAGCGTATTACCTGAAGTGTTTTATTTCTCGATTCCATTATGAATTTGTTCCTGTTCTTACTTACCTTATCGTTTACGTAAATAAGGCAGCACTGACACTGGAGAACTCCTTCCATAAGTGTTAGATAAACATTTACTCACAGAAAACATCACCAGATTAATGATTGCATATGCACATTTTAAAATAATAATAATTTCAAGTTCTTGTAATAAAGCTGTTACTGTAGAAATGATAACATGATAACCAGAGTGAGAATTGGTTCTTGTGTGCAGCACAGAACTTCCTCTTCGCTCTATGGTGTTTGTAAATGTTCGCTTTGTATGATAAAAATATCCCAGTCCAGATTCTGCCAAATCCAATGGTGTTAATCAGATGTAAACGCACTGCTTATGTCGCCCTGTGGATAAACAACTAGCTATGAAAATGAGATGATAATGAGATTATTGTGTGCACGTAGTAAAGTGTGTTAATCAGCCTCTCACCATCTGAGTGTTTGTTGAAAAAAAGGCTACAATAAAGCAACTTTTTCCTTAAGATCCTTCTGTAAGACAGAGCAGATTCAACACACCAGACGTTCTCCACACTGCAGTCAGAGTCTTCGGTGGATTATGGCGTCTCCCTTGTTGTGACAGGAGACACGGGGCCCAGTGTGGCCCTGACGGAATAAGGTGATGTAGGGTTTATTCTCTCGCTCTCACACAAAGCCACGTGAAGAGCAGCATACTACAAAAACCTGAGCACATACACACAGCACAAACCTATGCATATTCATCAGCGTGAGGCAATTAAGGGCCGGATCGAGAGGCCTAATAACCTTGCACCTGTTAAAATCTGATCCGTGTTAACCTCTGATGTGTGTTTGTGACAAGCTACAGGTGCGCATTTCATTTGTCAGTCATCCCAAAACACAGAAGCGTAATGAGAAAACATTCAAGTTTAAAGACTCAATGCTTTCAAACAGAAGATCTTCACAACATGTTTCCTACACACCCTCATATACCATTTTCTCTTTCTACAGCATGTTTTTCACAGTGTGTATGGTGTGTCTGATCTGTCCTGTAATGTGCTCCTACCTGCCTTTCTTTGGATTTGTACTTCACATTAGACAGTAATAATTAAATTAAATCTACGCTAATCTGATTTTATCATCATGTGACCCACTGTGTGTCTGAGCAAGGCCTTTATGCTGCACACCTGCTGAGCTGTAGAATTTAATTCTCATATATTATTGGGGTTAAAATTTCATAACAAATGCAAAAGTGGCATTTCAGGATTATTCCCAGTGTTACAGACTACACTTCCCATCAGCCTTATGCATGTCACATGACCTAGTCTTATGCCACCAACCACTCACACTTGTTCGTTTTCACCCTTGATAGCACATGTCTCAACTTGAACCTGTTGGGCTTTGTTGTGCTCTGTCTTTGGGTTCAGGTTATGGATTTTCTTTTTTCATATCTTTTGTTACTTTTTTGCACCATGACATCATTATAATGACATCAAAGCCATTCCCAAAAGTTTTTATTAACTAGATCATGGCATAGATCCAGAACTCCATATCACTGTGGTGTATGTACCTCTGAGAATCTCAGAATTACGTGTGATTGCTCTCGGTAATCTGTTTCTGCAACCTGTCTTATGTCTCAGTGTAAAACTGAACATATCTACTTCTGTATTTCTCAGCTTCTCCAGCTCTTCTACAAGGTTCTTGTCCTTGAAAATGAAAAGTGCATCTAATTGATTTAAACTTAGATTAGAAGTCTGGCATTATAAAATATACACATTGATACTAATGAGTGAAAGCTAATGAGGACCAGCTAGCATGACCTCAGATGGCCTCATGTGACCAAACAGCTTTGAAACATGAGACCTGAGATGTTTATTGGGGGACACAGAGACTCCTAATTAAGACTTTAACTACTGAAACACACACACACACACACACACACACACACACACACACACACACACACACACACACACACACACACACATCATCTCCAATTAACATTCTTAAGATTTCACTTAATAATATGTATAATACAAATCACACTCAAAACATCCCTGAAAAAAGACCAGACCATTTGCTTGACTCCTTCCTTATGCATAAGTTCAGTGAACAGGAAATGTACAGTAAAATCTTTACTGAAGTAACTTTAGAAGTAAAACTTTATTTCTGAAGTATTTATCTCTCTACTTACAGTCCTGCATGCAGCAGATGTAGATTCGATCTGATTATGAGCACCATATTGGAAAAAAACTCAAAAACCACACTCTAAATTTCTAGTTTTCTTTGAAGCATGAACACCTTCTCTGGAACCAAACATCATCACTCGGAGCTCTAGCTCTCCAGCTTCTTTCACACATTCTTCTTCCCCACATTTCTTTACAGTACCTTTTCAATGAACTAAAAATACAATGTGTACACAATGAACATTTTTTCTTACAGAATTAAAGCTAATGTATTTGTAAACGATTACAGTCACATTTAATACCACTGAAGTCTGAAAGTTACAACTTTACCACCAGTTATTATAAAGGGCTGACACTGGAGACTCAAATCAAATCAAATCAAATCAAATTTTATTTGTCACATACACATGCATACAGGGTACGACATGCAGTGAAATGCTTTTGACGACGGTCCGGCATGAGGGAATAAAATAGGGTAAAAAGGAGAATAAAAATATAAATATAATAACAAAATTTAAAGAAAAATATAATAAGAAAAGAAGGCAGATAAATAAAGATATAAAGATATATACATATATGTATATATATATACATATACATATATATACACATACACTGAGAGTGTACACAGAAAAATGTACACAGAAAGTGTTTATGGCAGTGTGCAGTTAACCAGTAAACAACAGTAAACAACTGTATGACTCCTTCCATAGATGTGAAATAGGAGTAGAAAACTAGACGATTCACGAAATGAAGACTGGAACAGGAATGTGTAGCTGTTAATATTGAGATTATTATGTATATCTACTTGAGTTTATATTATCTCATGATTTTATGTGTTTGTGTTCTTCATTAGAAATGAAGCAGCCTAAATGCCACATTTGATTCGTTCCCAGACATCAGCGACGGCGTAAAATTTCTGTGTCATTACATCACTGAGCAACACACAAAGCCGAATGACCATTCGGTGTGGCATGTCCGATCACACAGCTTTGAGTCAAGTGGTGCTGCCTGATTGAGTGTGTTGGTTCATATGGGTGTGAAGGTCGGGTCAGACCGGGTCAGCTCAGACATCCAAAAAGGCCGGAGGGAGGAGGGCTTTAGGTTGTCTCAGAGCGAGAGTGGTCACTGAATGTGGTGTTCGTCTAACACAAGACAATAAAGAGTGTCAGCTTGGGCTTTATTGCTGGGTTTTGTTTTGTTTCTTGCAAACCGAAGGTGACAAAAAAAGAGTGAAAGGAAGAGCTCTTAAAAGGCCATTGTGTGCAGAAAAGGGGTAGGCGTCGATGTTTGTTTGTGGTGATATAACAGTGAACAGGGTGAAGCGGCCTGAACGAGGACACTAATGAAGATTTCAGCCCTGACCTCTGAAACCTATCGGAGCAAAGACACTAATCAGCAGATGTTTGTTTGCTTGTAAGATAATTAAACATTACTGTCAGTGTTTTCACTCACGCCATTAAAAAGTCACTGAATATACGAGTGGTAGTAAAAAAGTTTGGAGACTCGCTCTGTTTACTAAAAAAGTACTTTATATATCTACATTTCCACATTATCACCTTCAGAATAGTCCTCATGCACAGGAATACAATATTCCCAGTGCTCCCAGTGTTCTTCTGGAATGTGACCTAGAAGTCTTCTTTTTAAAGTGCTTGACACCTTCTGCGATTCAGGCCGGATCTCGGCAACGCTGTCAAAACAACAACCTGGATTGTTCTCCAATGATCATCATGCACGAGTTGCCGAATAGTTTCCACATTTTCAGGGGTTGAGCTTGTTGATGGTCTTCCTGATCTCTCGTCGTCTTCCTTGTGATGTACTTCTGCGCATGCCACTCAAAACACCCCGAATGACTTGTTGCAGCATGGACATATATCAAGCGTATATCATGTTAAACATCTCTGTAAAAGATTTGACCAGTTTCAAGACGCATTTCACGTTTGCTTTTTGTTCTAACTTGCTGTCTGTGTTAAAATGCATACATGGTAACGCACATGGCCAGAACAGCACCAGTTACACCCTAAGTCTCCATCTTGTACAAATTAAACAGGGGCCCATTTTCTTTAGTCTATCTTTTACTGTCCTGCTTATTCATAACAACCTTCTCAGGTAATTAACCCATTAACACCCTCTTCCTGAGGCTCTAAACGATATTATTGACTCAGAAGGCAGCAGACCATGGAGCAGACCATGGAGTGACCAGAAATGGAAAATGACTGATCGCGTACAATATCATCTTTAATACCACAGCTTTGTTGAGTTCTGGGTTGTGATTGGTTTGTGCCAAAGGTGTTAATACATTTTCTAGAAAAGTAGTTATTATAGTAGTGCAGGTTTATATTACGTTTATGGAAGGAGTCTTCAGTGTCAGAATTTCGGTGACAGTCAGAGGTAAAGTGTTCTATTTGTAAGAAATTCATGTTGTGTTGCATTTTGTGGTTTCTTGATAACAATATTTAACTCTGCCTCATCAATCAGTGTTAATTATTTTAACTGTAGTGTGCCTTCTATTTTTCCATACTATGCTTGTGGTATCATGGCAATCCTTATCTGTATTAGAGTTCCAGCCTGACACGTGTCGGCTAAATCAGAATCGGAGCAGAGACACAGATAAGAACCCTGCACACTTGGCCACTACAGTGCGGAGGCTCCTTTATGAAGTGGACTTTAAATAGGACCCATTGTGAAGCTGCCATTCAGCCCCCGAGCCCCTCACCCACTCCAGCCTGGCAGTGTGTTAGGTCAGCTGCCTGCTGCATTCCAAACGCTCCAAGCACTGCGGTGAGAGACCGAGAACTTCCAACACCACATCCACAGAGCCATCCTCTCTATAACACCCCCCCTTCCCAAAGGCATGAATGAAAAAAAATGAAGGAGGAGTAGGTTATGAATGCTTAATGTCTGGGCTACACTGATAGTGCACACTGAGCAAACCTTATAGATAAAGCCTTGCTCTGTCAGGAGCACTACTTGATAAGGAAAGGAAATGGTAGCAGAAAGGAATAATAATAAAGAAAAATAGTTCACGGGTATACAAGCAGAATGTACTGCTGAGTTTTACAAAGAAATTATTTCCATGTATTAAAGAAACAGAACTCTAACATGCTTTCGGTGAAAGGATGAGGAACAAGATTGTTCGAGAAAAAAGGGGCGGGGTTAAAGGGCTGCAGGTTGTTGACTGATGTGCTGCCGTTTGGATGGTTGTATTTTAACCATGACTGTGATCGATACCCGGCGTGTGCTCCTTATCCTCTCACTTTACTTTAGCGCTCTGATATCGTTGCTGATGGCTGGACTGTCCTTCGCCCTGGAGGTCGTGACCTGTAAACGTCCAGCTACAGCCAGGCCAAGTTGAAATTTGTCAGATAACAGCATGAACGTGTGCTGTGGGTCTCACCTCGTTCCAGCGCAAGTGTTCGATAGATTCCGTCTCTTGTTCCATTTCCTGTTTGGAGAAGATAACAACAGGAAAATGAATATGACCCTAAAAAAAGAAACTTCACCTGAATTCTGTTATATTCTAGTGTGTGTGATAGTGTGTGTTCACCATTTCAGATTATACGCTGATGATCCTCTAATAAATGACCTGCAATTTAAGAAAATGACTGCGATCTGCTTATGTTATCAATTTGCATGAAAAACACAGAAACATTTGTTTGCATAAACACACTACATGTACTGTTTATGATTCTTCATCACTGCTGCTGAATCTCTAGCTGTTTTGTGATCATCATATTGATGGATTTTGCATATTGGAATCAGAAATGTCTCAGATATTTCAGCAAAAAAGGTTTTACTGTCTGATTGATCCAAGTGATGCACAGTGAAAAGTTCTGCCCCCTGGGACACTGTGGGTGGACAGAATGAGGCGTGGGTGTGACCCCATATGGGTACACTGTGACAGCCTCCACCTGCCAGAGAAGAGAGGAAACAGGATCTTTATAGTCTCTGAACAAAATCCCAGGATGATCAAATGCCCATTATTAACCTACTTTTCCATGACTGACCTCTGCTCTGATTTAATTTGCACAGAAATAAAAAATGTTCTCCTTGCAGGCTTTTTTTAATGACAAATTGCACGTTTTACATCATTTGAATTAAGATATATATTTTTTTATAAATGTACAAGTTTTTTAATCTTTAGATAGATTTTGCAGCTTTAAACTCATGCAAATTTTTCATTTACTTACAAAGTTTTCTCTAAGGAGAAATGTATAAATATTTACAGAAGGAGTGCTTTAAATTAGTCAAAAGTAATGCTGTAAAGTATTTTTTCTGATGTCTTTGCTTAACACTTTACGGTTTCTGGGCTACACAACAAACTTTAATGTGGAAAAAAAATAACTTATATAGTAAGTAAGAATTAAGGCATAAGATAATAGAGAATTCTGTGTTGGGGTCACCATCAAGCCAGCTTGTCAGTTTTCTGTCTTACCTAATTCATATTAGAAATTTCCTGTTGAGAGATTCAATGGAGTGGAGCAGAAAGTCAAAATTCATCTATAAAAATCTATTAAAAAAAACAACAAAACTTTATCATTCTGCTCTCAAGCTGTTTTATTGTCAATGAAAAGTGTACAAAAGCTGTACCCATAGCTGCCTAATTATCTATGATCTATCACTTCCTCAGCTCCATCCATTTCACTGTGGCGAATTACTCTCATGAATAACTTGGTTTGGTCCAAATAAATGAACCTGTTTGAACCCGCATGCACATTTATCTACAGTAGTGAGGCTTTTTAGACAGGCAGCGCAGTGGTCAGCCGGTGGTGCTTTAGATCGCTGGCTTTGTCTCGTGGAAGGCCAGTTTCAATCTGAAAGCCCAAATTTTTCACAGAGGCCAAGCGAACACCCAGCTGAGCGCACCGGCCCTCCAGCAACCGCAACACATTCACTGCCCCATTGATCAAAGTCACCAAAAATAATGTGGAGGGAAGAGAAAAAAAACATCATTTTTTCGTTTTACATTTTTATGCATAACCTCTGCGGTAGACCTTTACATTGAGTTTGTCAGGCCTGAAACAAAAGAATCTGTTCAACAAAAGGTGGGTTGGATTGAATAGGTGGCACTCTGAACTTCGACACTAAATATGGACAATGCCATTCACTGCAGATTGAAATGACATAAGGATGTCTTTATTAGCTGTTTTCAACCAGGGCTTCTGCACAGGAGATTTGTTTGGACACCACCTGCTCCCCAACATTAACCTCTGTGTTCTCGGGTGTGAAGCAGAAAAGACATTGACACTGATAGTCTGTCTCTGAGTCTATGAAATGAACATTAATGCACTTAGCAAGGATAAAGTGGAAAGATAGAAAGCTGTATATTTATGGTAGTATTAGAAGAAAAAATTTATTTTTTTCAATGTCATACATTTTAAAATCGTCTTCTCCCAAAGGGAAAGTTGACCTAGAAATGTAATTTACTCATAGGTCCTTTAACAATGACTGCTGTCTGAAATCTGCTGTATACATTAAAAACACGAGAATCATGCATAAGACTGCTATAAAATCAAATGCACACTTTATTTAATTCCACACTATAGGTCTTGTCTTATACCTGAGTCTAAACAGGTAGCTGTACACTTTCCTTACTTGTTAACAAAATACTTAATTCACTACATTACTACACATACAACAAGGGAAATATATATCATGCAAAAGTCATATACATTTTATGTTCTATGCTAATTTTGCCTCCTGCATCGGTGGTCATGAAAAAATCTGCGATTTCTAAAACATCTAATTCTACAAATATATAAATAATAGGCACGTTAGATCATTTTATCATGGAGAATATTTTCATATTTGTAGAAGGAACTGTAGAAGTTCTCAGAAATATAGAATTCATTTAAATGAACCTATTATTTTTACATGCTGGAAAAATACTGTATAAAACAGTTAAAACTGAATAATCCCAAAAGTCTTAATTCTCTAGATTAGGTGTGTTGGTCTTCAACCTTGTTTTACAACACACAGAGAATTAAGGTTTTTTTTATTTGCTTTTCATGGATATGATTTGTTTAGTGTTGTTTGGCCCTTAAATGGCCGTGATAACACCAGTTGCATCCTCGGACTGGAGTGGCCCTTGACTCTTGCGCTGTGTTTAATATGAGCATTTGATTGCTGCGTAAACTCTGCCAGCTTGGAGAGAGCCCTCGCTGCTTGTCTCCCAGCAACCCTGCCAGGTCAGGGGGAGACTTTTAACCTCCTGGCTTATGTGTGGCCAAAAACTGAAAGGCTCCATAGAACAAGGTTCGCTCTTTCATTCGGTCGTTCATATTTTAATTGCAGGCATTGTGATGAGCTGAAATTCGCTTAGCTGCACATGGCGCCTGGGGATCGCCCACAATTTCCACACAATATCTTACTTGCTAACCAGCACTTAAGTTAATCTTGAGCTGGTACAAGCATCGGTGTCTTTTTTTTTTTCAGTCGTCAACGAGGTTTGCTTTGTTCTCGAGTAATAGCATGTAAATGAAAACGCTGGTGACGAAATAGAAGACTAAAAGGGTCAATGTTTGCACGAGTCATTGGTGAGATAGAGAGTGGTGGCTGATTCAACCGCACGCTGTGCTGAAAATAATCCATCTGCTGGCATGACGCCACTCTTGACGCCGCAACGGGCGTCGATCGCACACTCCATCTTTACAGCCAGAGTTAAAGATAAACAGCGCCATAAATAATGCCACCGTGTGTCGCTCTGCCACTGCTTTACCAATTGGGACATGACATAGAGTCAGATAAGGCATGTGGTAATAAAATGATTTAGCTTTGTCGCTCTCACTCGCCAGTTGCTCGACAGTGGAGAAGGTTCAGAGGCGAGCTCTGTTGGCATGCCCCCCTGTGCTAACTCAGACAACAATGCAGCAATCTGATGGTGGGGGAAGCTTAACAATTATCCTCACCTTTACCTGACATATGTTGCTATATTTGTCCAAGTGAGTACACAGCAAACATTTATGCTAAGAGGGAATGGCTGGGCTGCGAGCAATACAGATTAGAGAAAGCTGGATAGCTGGAATCTATTTAAAACTTGATCAATTCTACTTTAGAAACTGTATGTGCAAATAGACCGAGTAAACAGGAAATCTCATTCACCACATGATCAAACGTACATCCTATTTCATGCATATAGCATGCAAGTCTCGTATGGCTCCTGCTCTTCATGCTTACATAAAGATTCCATAAGAACATTCCACTCCTGAGGTGTTCAAGGTGCCGTTATTATGAACTCTTTATTTAGACACTGTGTAGAAGCTAACAAATAGATGAAGGAAAAGGTTTCCTGAAATCATTGTCCATAACACAACTTTAAATGCTTTCCCACATGTCAAGCATGTAGTGTTTATGAAATAAAAAGATTAACAATTATCTCAGATCTGTTGTTCAAACAAAATGGTGTTTTAATTACACTTTCATATTTTAACCCCTTATAGAAAAACTAATAGCTACATAGATAGTGGCAGTGATCATATGTTTGTCAGAAATATCAAGATTTACCTCAGATGTGTGGCTACATTAGTAGAAAAAGGATAAATGAGGCAAAATTAAATTACACCTTTGAATTTAGCTAGCTAGGCAGTCGAAGTGACAATAAAAATATGACAAACATGTCAGAAATATATACATTCCCCTCAGGTGAAAGTAGAAAATTGACAAGCATATTAGAAATATCATCTTTTACCTCAGATGTGTTGAAAAATTAATAGTCAAATGCTTGTTAAGGCAAAACTGACTGTAACTAGATTTAGCACTGAATGCTAACTTTGATTGTTGGCTTCATGTCTTAGCTTCATGAAATAGGAAATGATTAATTATAAATGATTAATATTGAATTGTCTTGTAAAATTCATAAACATTTAAAAATACCTCATAATTTACAACAATGATGTTCCTTAAAATGGCAAACGCCATAAAATATAATTCTTTCAACACAACAACACATATTTAAGAAATGTCAACAGTTGGAACAGGTTTGCTTTTTCCATTGTCACTTTGTCTTTTAAATTGTAAAAATTATAAAAATAATAATGTTTTTGTTAGCAGAATCATTGGTCCAATCCATTACATGGCCTGAGCTTGATTATCGTTCCGAGTTGCCAAGCAACAGTGTTCTCATGACCTTAACCACTTGAGCGTTAAATACGTTAGTTCACAAGTGTGTGTGTGTGTGTGTGTGTGTGTGTGTGTGTGTGTGTGTGTGTGTGTGTGTGTGTGTGTGTGTTTGTGTGTGTGTTTGAGTAAAATCCTGGACTTTGTTAAATATTCCTTCTCTGATTTAAAACGTAACACATTCTGCAGCTCTTTTTTCTCAGCCACTGCTGCTGGGTTTGGCTTTGAGATGTCCGATGCTAAAAACACAAAGAGTGTGAGAGAGTAAACTGAGAAGTAAGTCAGGAAAGTATTGTAGGTGAGAGAAAGAAGACAGAAGTTCGAGTACACACTCTTTGTTCTTCCGTTAACTTTCAGGTCAGCGGTCACTGGTGCTCTGAATACCTTGGGCCGTCGGCTCTGACACGTCCACTCGCACACTCTGACCAAAAACTGACCACTGGGTTAAAGGGCCAAGAGTTTGTGTGCCATGTGCATTCGCATGTCTTTCTTTTCCATTTACACACTGGACAGCGCTTAAGGTTAGTCACAGCCCATGCGAAAGCCTTTAAACATACGCCTCTTTAGCTTTTTCAATAGAAATGTATCAAAGGACTTGATGTTCTCTTAAAACTAACAAAACTGGAGAGAAAGCAGGATTAAGAACAGTTGAGTTATCCGGGTCGCATCCACGCCTGCTTTAGAAACCGCCGGCATTCGGGGCACGAGCGAGATCCCCTGGGGAAAATATTCACATGGTTTCAAAGTTACATAAGCAACGAGTGAAGATCAAATATTGAGACTGATAAAGAGCTGACCTTCGAAAATACACCTGCCTCATGTTTACCTGCTTCTCACAGACAGCACACGCTGCAGGATCGGAGACGTGAGCTACTGAGTGTCCTCAAACATTGTATTCCGATCAGACAGCGAAGGCAAAGATAAGAATGGTGTGAATTTATATATTTAATAAATAGTTCATTTTTAACTGACCTTTAAAGCTTCTGGCCTTAAAAAAGAAACTGTGTATATTATATTTACAAGACTCACTCAAATAAGAGGGATTTCACAGTGTCCCCATAACTCAGAATTCAACCAGCCAGAAAAACTTTGATGTCCAGGGTTTACTTTTTTAGTTTTTCATTGGATCTAATAAGTAATAAAAACATATAGCCCCCAGAAACATATATAGAAACATATAGCCTCCATTAGCATGGTGTAGCTCCTTCCACTCCGTGTCTATTCAGTTTGCGGATTTGATTAAACTTGAGTTCATGCGAGTGACAAATTGTTCAACAGTTCCATAATTTTCTTCCTCATACAGTTTGGTGTCACTTCAGCTCCACCATCAGACTCAGGTATGGCCAGATAAACAGTGTTATGGAGCTCAACGTGAGGACATTTATGTGAGTGATTTAGATTTGTGTGAAGGTAAACTGAGAGACATAACTCTTATTAGCTATTATTAGATTATATTTTATTATTAGTTATATTATTATCTTATTAAAATATTAGCTGCATTAGCTGTAGCTGTTCCAGGATACAAATAGTTAAGTGGAAATTTTAAGTACATTAAAGGTTGGCGATATGGTGAATGTATATTATCACAAGGCTTTCTGATTGATGAAGTGGCAACAAAGGAAAGAAATTTACACTTTCACAGAGAAGAAGGGAGAGTTCAACAAAAATAGGTTTGTATCTCTATTCCTTTTTTTTTGTATTTAGTAATAAATGAGTTATAAAAGATTATAATGATTCTTTTTCACAATATCTCTAATCATTAATAATATTGGTCAGGCCACTGTCTATGGCAAGGACAATATTCTCGTTGTTGCCCATGAGAGCACATTGATTATGTTCTATTCTGACGTGAAGGCATCGACGTCACCTTCCGGCCTGCTGTTCTCCGTCTTCAGCCAACTTTACTCCGGATCATCTGGGTCCTAAAACAAAAAAATGACACAAGACCCTTTTTTCAAATTACCCTTTACTGTGCCCAACAAAAGACACGCCGCTCAAGCTGCGCTGCAAATATGAGACAAAGCCATAGGACAACTTTTTGCCTCCTACCATTTCACCCTGAATAACAAAGAAAGAGACACAAAAAAGAGTCTCAGAGGAGGGCATTTTGTTTTGTCTCACCCACTCTGCCTCGCTCTCTTTTCTGCGCCTGGAGGACAGAAGGCTGTACATTACATACAAAGCCGGGGACATTTTTTTATTGACAGGAATAATGGCATATCATACTGTTCGGGTGCCCCTGTCATTCAGGTTGAATTTATTCAGGAAGTTTCTTGAGGCAGCTGAAGGATGAAGGAGCGTAGGCCTTGCCAGGCTGGAAGGGAGGGATGGAGCGAGGGATGGAGGAGGAAGGCAAAGGTGGGGGAATCAGGGGGTTCTCCGTGAGCACTGTTTCCATTCGGAGGGAGGGGGAGTTGTTGTCTTTGTATTTCTCCCTGCCAGTGTCACTGAGATCACATCAGCCGTCATCGTGCTGAAGCCCGCAGGCCGAGAGCCGCATGGAGTCCATCAGGTCTCTGTGATGTCCATTCAAGCCGTACGCATTAACACGCCTTTTGCATGCCTGTCACACTTAGGAGCGTACAGCCGTTCAAAGGCTTTCAAAAGGAAGGGTTTTTTTTTTTCTTCGCTCTTGTTTTGTTTGACTCTCTGGCTTTTTCTGTCTCCGTCTCTCTCTCTCTGCTTCATTCATAAGTAAAGCAGAGACAGTAGGCTGTATGAAGATGCTTCTGTAACATTTCAGCCCCATTGGAATCATCTCAAATGGCGGAGTTTATTCAAATCTGTCTTCTCGTGTCTCAACCCAGAGCTGAGTTTATAAGAGCTTGATCAGAACCAGGTTTAGGCACTGATGTATTAACCCAAAAGTCTTATACAGTCTGGCTCAGGTTCTGAAATCTTCACCCATTTCTTCCTAATGAACTTTTACTTATCTTACACCATCACTAAACCAAACTTGCTAACCCATAACTTCATCCTAACTCTATCTCTCACCTCTGGCTCCACCATCTGCTGTAAAGCAGAACTACAGGTGACGTTCCTCAGTGAAGTTCCTCAGACAGAGACCTCATTAACCTCGAGAACAAAGCGTTGCCTCCAGCAAGATGCTCTCTCTGCTCTCACCCTCACAGAGTGACCGTGTGTTTGTATAGATCTTATAAGGTGCCATCTGACTCTGTGTTCTGCTAAAGCTTGAAGGCTATGAGAAAGATGGCAATATCATGCAGGCCATGCAGGAGCAGCTGCTTCTGACACCTGATTAGCAGGTGGATTGCATTGTTGCCTTGTATTGCATATGAATAAATATCAGTGGCCAAACTGGTCCATTAAATTGCAATTAAGAGCTTCTTAGGGGAAATAAATCCACATTATATTTACAATATAGATGAGATATAGAAGGTGTTCATACAGAAAGTTATTATTAAATCATGGTACATAAAAGTCTCCTAGTGAATCAGGGATCTTGGGATTGCACTAAGAACAAAGCCTAATACAGTCATGTAAACTTGTTTCTTTTCTTCACTGCTACTTGGCAAAAAAAATTGAAGATTAACGTCAGGTGTTCATAAATCCAACCTAAAGAAAACATTTTCTTGAATACATGTGCACATGTGAACTAGGAGGAGGTGAGGGTATCTCCACTTTGAGCTCCAGTGCTAGCTCAGTGGTTAAGTCATTCAATTCTGGATCAGAAGGTCACAAGTTCAAACACCAACAGGCTGCCACTGTTAGGCCCTTGAGCAAGGCCCTTCACCATCAACTGCTTGTTTGTAAGTTACTCTGGATAAAAAAGTAAAAAGAGATGTCATTATTTTTAGAGGATCTTTGGGATTTCAAACCTCTAAACTTTTGTACTTTTGTAAAAATGACTGAAAGTGTAAATAAATTCAATTATAAATCCTTCTTCTTCTGAATCTGGTATAAAAGCTCATTCTGATATTCTTCATGCAGGATATATCAGAAACAGATTGGAATAAACACACATTTATTTGGGTTCAGGCTTCAAGAAAAGAATAAAAAAACATCGTGTGTGATGTGGTTACAGTAAAATACCGAGTGATGGTGCGGTAACAGAACATCTCCAAGTATTTTATTCCTCTTACACCACAGCACTTTCACACATTAATAACTTAGCATTTATTAGAGAACAAAATCTAGTCATTTTTATCCATTTAAAGTTACAGTCACTTGTGAGAAAACTTTGTGAAACAAGTTTAGTTTCTGTTCCCACTTCTGTTATAGCATCAATACAGTTGTTCCCTCACCAACTTCTCTATCCTCTATCTTTACTTCACACTCACTACAAAAAACACTGGAGACTCCTTCCATCAGAAAACATCATATAAATCTCTTTATGATCACTTTACTTGTAAACAAGCTGTTGCTACAGAAATACTTACGTATGAGAACAGGCACATAAATAATGTATAAAGCTGAAATATTATCAGAGCTGCAGTGATAAAGAATTAATCATCATCTTATGACCAATCAAAATTCAACAAATATATAACTAAATCTAATCCTTTCATCCCTGTTAACATTTCCTATCCTACTCAGAACCATGTGATTTCATTTTTGACTTTAAACTCGTTGCAGATGTGTTATCTTGAATTCGGATTCAGCATTTTCAGGACTTTATGACGCGCATGCGAGGTGAAAAGCACGGACGTGGTTGGGTCATGCATTTTTAATCGCTTCATAATCACGTTATTACACAGAGACAGCGGTGGTGTGCACAGCCGTCTTCTTTGTGCTGCTCCTCAGTGCCTTTGACTTTGTAATTCATTCTTGTCCGGAAGACATCAGCCTCTCGCTTCAGCCTGGACTCATACTGAGCCTGGAGAGACTTCACCCTCTCTCATATCTCCTTCCTCAGAACATCTGTCTGCTTTCAGGACACAAAAAAAAAACAGAATCAAAGAGAATCTGAGCTAATAAACATGCTTCTGTTACTAATGGAAAACTCATGGGTTGAATTTATTTGCACTGTCATTTCATCAGCATGGTTTTTAGAGGGAAAATATAAAATGTGCGTTTTTGAAGAAGAAGAAGAAGAAGAAGAATCAGTTTCCTGTGAATGTAAATCATCAACATGCATGCTAAGGGTCGCCTAAACAGAAATACATAATGAGGCATTATGTTTGGGAGCGGGGCCCTCATTCAGCTGCAAGCCTGCCAATCAATTTGTTTAACTCTGCAGGCAGGAGGCACGATGAAGGCCACCGTTTTAGGCCACAAAGCCACCATATGCCCTCTCAGCAGGAGAGCCGGCCGGCCCGCTCACCACCACACACACAGGAATCCTCCGGCAACAGCGTGAAAAGAGCCACAGCGTGAATGAACTCGGCGAGCAAATCCAACGGAATGCACTGACACTCGATGTCAACGGTGTCAAGCTTGTCTAAAGAGTGAGCCAAGCCTTCATTCAGAGGCTGCATTCTGCCGGATTCATGAGGATGCTCTGCGCAGATGTAAACCTTCCGCATAATAGCAATATAATATCATGAATTCAATGCGGCAGCAGTGCGACGCATCAGGTGTTTCCGCACTTTGGTTTTTTACGCAGCAGATCTTAATCTTAAGGAATAAAACGGTGTGTGTGTGTGTGTGTGTGTGTGTGTGTGTGTGTGTGTGTGTGTGTGTGTGTGTGTGTGTCTGTGTGGTGCGGTTACAGTAAACTAATCAGTGATGAATTTACATTAACAGCCTAACAGCCTTGTGTTTTATTTCTTAAATGATTTGTCAGCAACTATCTCTTTATATTTTGTTTGAAATATTGTACATTTTATCCATTTACGTTTACATTTTCTGTTATGTGTCCTCCTGTTTGCTGACACTGGACACTCCTTTTAATAATGTTAATAAATCAAAGAACACTTGATCATATCAAGATTATACACGTTTAATTATATTTTATTATTAATTACATTTTGGTTCAATTATCTTAAGTTTAGCTGCACTTCTGACCCAGTGGTTGTAATAGAAAATAAATCAACATCTCTGACCAATCACAATCCAGAATTCAGCAGCACTGCAGTATAAATAAGATGAACTGTATGTGTAAATATATATTTCATCATCACACCTTGTTGTATAACCACATTGTGTTAAAGTCAGACTGCATGCAAAGTAGTTCGACCTCACCAGATTACCAGAGAGAACAGAAAGATGGACAAGTATAGGACATGAAGTGCTTAATTTATGCTTGCAAAAATGTCAGCAGGACATAGCGGAGGTACAGGATACAAGTTTTCTCCTAAACACAAACTGTTTTATCACAATTGTACAGGGACGTCTTTGGATGCCGCAGCATGAAATTTTCGCCTTTCATTACAACTAGGAGACCCAAACTTGTTCTAGCATTACAATGCTCCTGTGCACAAAGCCAGCTCAATGAAGATCTGCCTTACATGGGTTGGACTGGAAGATCTCTTTCTTTGAAGCTCTGACCACATCCCTATTGAACTGGAAATGAATGTGAACACTGACTGCACCCCAGGGGTCTTCTCACCACACCTTCATCAGTACCTGACTTTACTAACACCCTTGTGGCTGAATGAATGAACACAAGGACACTCCAACATCTAGTTTCCAGAAGAGTGGAGGTTATAATAAAAACAAATGGGGACTAAATGTGGAATGAGAAATATATACATACAGTATATATTATAAGAGTTGTAAATGATAGTGACTTGATGTACCATACTATCAAAAAGACCCAAATCATTTACAAGACAACACACAACATTAAATACCACCTGGGACATGGAGCTCAGTGGTGAAGGCATCGGACTTGGAATCCCAAGTTCAAATCTCAGCACCACTAAATCACTGCTGAGCCCTTAACCCTCGTCTGTGTCACTCCGAATAAAAGCGTCTGCCAAATGCCCTAAATATATCTGGGACGAAGAGGTTCTTTGACTCTTTTTGGTGAACATTAAAAGCCGACTCTCACATGTGAGCCAAAAATGTATTGTTTCTTTGTAAGAACGTTGTATTCTTTCAGCCTCAATATTTTAAAACTACTAAGCTACTAAGCTACTAAGGTAGGCATTAGACTTTGGATCTGAAGGTCATGAGTTCAAATCCCAGTCACACCAAGCTGCCACTAGAACCCTACAGCTGCTCAACTGTATGAATGGGATAAATATAAGTCGCTCTGGATGAGGGCATCAGCCACATGCCATAAATATAAATATGGATCTACAGAGATCTAAAGGGTTCTGCTCTACCATCGCTATGGCAACCGCATCTTATTGTTTTACAGCAATGGTGTGAAAAAGGTGAGGTGATCAGTCTACAGCAGCTAATCAACATGTTTAATGTTTAATATCAATCACTGAAAATGGGAGTAGTCTTCTGAGACAAAAAAAAAATAGCTAGCTAATATATTATAGTTATTGTAGCTCATTAAACTTACTGATTACAAATAACCAATTAATGTTATTATATGATCTGATCTGTTCCTCTTATACAAAACAAGTTCAGAGCCACAAGATAATCTGTTTCTCTTTATCTTTACAAACAAAAAGTCTATTAAAATAGATTAGTCTGGCTAAACATAATAATCTCTCTAATCTGTGTGTAATCCCTCGGTGTGTGGTGTGAGAGTCTACCCTCAGGCCATCAATATGGCGCTTTAATTCCCATAACCAACTCCTCCATCTCTCTCAGGTCATCGGTTTATAATGATTTCCACTACAGTGAGAGTTTTATACTCATTTTGCTGGGTTTAGGAGTTAAATAGAGTTAAACAGTGAGTGTGTGAGGCTTTTAGGATCAATAAATTTCACACTATTAAACAGCAGTCAAGGGTTCAACCAACCAAACATCCAACCAAACATCCAACCAAACAGCTGACACTTTAACATCAACCAGGAAAATAAAAACCTGAAGGTTTAATAAAGTATATGAACTGTTTTTTTCATATCTAGTGTCTCATTTGTTTATTTAAACACCATTTTTTGTGTTCCATCAGATGGAAATCACACGGAGAGACGGATCACGTGTAAAAGGATCACGTGTGAGAGGATCACGTGAGCAACACTGCCACGCTGATTGCAATTTTCCAAATTCTTGTATTTAAGGTATGTTTTATAGACGTATGTTTATTTGTATGACGTCAACTCGCAATATCAGTCGATTCATTTTCTCGAAACGTTAAATGTCTTTCCTTCAGGCTCATTGGCGCCCCCTTCTGGCTTCGCTACAATACGCGCCTTTTCAACTATTATACATTTTTATATTATACTTGTTTTTTTTTTCGGGATCCCAGATGTGCTTTAATTTACATATTTTTTAATTAATTCATCATGATTATGGTCGCAGCAGTAATCACATTAATCCCCCTTCATGTAGTAAAGTGTGGAAATGAGGTCACCAAGCTGCCAGTCTGGGCTTTAAACAAACCCAAACTGGCAAAGGGCCAAATTATACTCTCTCTCTCTCTCTCTCTCTCTCTCTCTCTCTCTCTCTCTCTCTCTCTCTCTTAACATATGTCCATCTCAGTCTGTTTGTTAATAACGGCAGTGTATTAAATACAGGGATTTGTATGAGGGGTAGAAAGTGCAGTGTTTGCAGTGGGTTTATGTCTGTTGTTACAAGAGATATGAAAATAGAGAGAAAGAGAAAGGGATTGTGTGTGTGTGTGTGTGTGTGTGTGTGTGTGTGTGTGTGAGATAGAGAGAGAGAGAGAGAGAGAGAGAGAGAGAGAGAGAGAGAGAGAGCAGTATCAGGCAATATCATAATAAAATATGATTTTTAAAAGCTTGTTAATGATACAGTATATGATCATAAATCATCAAATAAAACATGTAAAGTTACAGCAAAATTATTCAACATATTGTTTGTGACGTGCTTTTTTAAATAATTTAAATGTGCAATTCTAGCGTGAAACCAAGAAATGTCTTTTATTTAAAAGAAAAGTGATGAAAGATTGATTACAGCTGACAGATGGACGTTTTATGAAATAATGTGAAAGTGAAATAAACTGATTCAGTTATGATTCAAGGAGTTTCACATCGTTACTTATCACTGAATTATCTAATCTGATCCCCTCACTGTGGACAAACTCAGCAGAGATCAGTTCCAAAAGCTCTCCTGCAATTCTTTATATTGGTGTTGTATGTTTTTTCGTGGCCAGCAGAGGGCGCTGGAGGTCCAGTTCTGATCATTAAGGCCGACAAACCACATAAACTGTACTTCTAGAACAAATACTTAAAATATTGTTCAAATTGTTGCTTTGTTTAAAAAATAATTAATTACACGGACTTATTTTATGATTTTTTGCGAGATGTTCAGCTTCACTTTCATGTTCATCAAACCCTTCTGCCACCAGTCCTGCTGTGAGTTTTGGTGCAATATAATTCTGATACATGGCGGCAGTTTCAGGGTACAATGTTTAAACCACTGGGTGCACATGGTCCTCGAATGGTTTGGTTGTCCTTGGCAGTGACACCCATCTAGCACAAGTCATAGGCCAAGGGAATGTCATTTGTCATATTTGATAAAATCCAACCATGTTTCTGTGCACACATCAGACCAGGTGGTAAGATTTTTGGTGGTGGAGATTACATGTTTCACATTGTCTACAGTCAAAGATTAGTTCTGCTGGTACCACTGAACTGAGGTTTGGCCTTGGCACAAATGACCAAAGACAACCCAACCATGAATATTGATCCTGTGGCGCTCCAGACAAAAGTTTTGGTGGAAACAGGATCATGGTGCGCATGTAATTCTGCAGTAAATTAGGCAGCTGTGGTTTTATAGTTTTTTGCTGCAATGTGGGTCACAATGTGATGGATTGAATGGAAATGTTTGTCTTTTAGATGTGATCAAAAAGAAAAAAAGCAGGTTTTTTATTCAAGGTAAATTTTTGGACTCTCCTCTACCAAGCCACGAGCATTCTGACACCAATATCAATGAATAATGTAAATATTAAATGCAGAGGTTATGTAAATGTGCTCTGGTCCACATGCCCGAGCGTCTGTGCAGGTCTGCGTGGGAGAAGATCACAGACGTGGAAGGTAACGAAGGCTGAAACGCGTCGGACATCAAAGGCCGAGTTGCGAGTGTGTGGTACAGGTGAGGACGACTCGGTGCAGATAATTACACTGCAGTTCACTTCACACACCTCACTGCTCTCACTGCTCTCATTACTCTCAACTTTCAGTTCTATAAAGTAAAAATGGGAGTTAAAGGAAAACTAGAAGAAATAACTTTAAAATAAAAATGAGCAAAACAAAAATAGATTACCATAACTACTGGATTAGCATATCTAGCATACATTTGAACTAGCATGTCTACTCTAAAACCTTGCAAATACACAAACTGCTCCAATTCCTGAATTCATATGTATAACATAAAACATATAAAAATGGCTAAACTACTGCCAGATATGCTAGCACATGAACAAACTACTGTAGCATAACTACTAAATTAGCACATTTACTTTACCAAGTAGACAAAGAAAGTGACCAAACTACCAAAACCGATGAAGCAGAATGTCTATAAACTTTAAACATGCTAGCACATGAATAAACTGCTGAATTAGCACAATTACTTTACCGACTCCAGCAAGCAGACAAACTACCGCAACTACTGGATTATTACATAAAGCATAAAATTATATCAAACGATAAAACTAGCAGCTGTTGGACTAGCATGTCTACTGTACAAACATGGCAAATGGACAAATTAGCATAACTGCTGGATTAGCATGTACTGCTTAGCTGTTAAAAAGCTTTTGAAGTAGCACATCATCACTAGCATAAAACCCCTAGCAAACAGACAACCAGTACCCAAGATCTAAAAAGACACATGAGAACAATGTAGCTTGCCATGTTTAAAGCTTTACCCCTGACACTGGAGACTCCGTCAACCAATGTTATATAAATGTCTCTCAGTGAAAACATTGCCGTATTATCAACTTCTGAAAATATTTTCCAGGAAATGCAGAAATAAAACGCCAGTTGCCCCTCAGCCTCAGCAGACGTAAAGAATGTTGTATTTTACCCCCTCTGTAGGTAACAAAGTGACAGATTTAGCACCGTGGCTAATGAAGGGGAAAGAGTTTGAAGGGCTACAGGACACCAGAACGCTTACTGCTGCTTCTCCTTCTTCTCCGTCCTCGCGGTGTGAGACCTCGTGGCCAAGTGAGGGACAAAATCAATAACCCATAAGCAGCTCTAGAGCCTGTACTTAGTCATCTCCACACACACACACACACACACACACACACACACACACACACACACACACACACACACACACACACACACACAAGCACTAGTACAGTCTGTGTGTTTGAGTTGAGTGTCCTGTGAAGGTGAACAAAATTAACAGCTCAGAAATCTCATTTCCTGAAGACCCTAAGTCAGAGATGTGGCCCAGAAGCGGCAAGTGATTCACAATGCAAAAAATACAACTAATGCACGCACACACACACACACACACACACACACACACACACACACACACACACACACACACACCAAAAAAAATGTGCTATAGGAGATCATATGACTAATTTCCAAAATTTCAGCAGGCATCTGCATTATGCGTTTACTAGAGTATTTACGGTAGACGTTGTGCTGCAGATGTTATGGTAGTTAGATTTCACAGAGGTGTACAGTACATTTGGTGCATTAGTATTTTTTGGTTAAGCTGCAGTCACACTATTCTGTTCATCCCATTCAATTTGACTCAACATATACAAACACATGTTCAAAAAGAATCACACACCAAATTTATGGTCAGGTGTCAACAAACTGTTGTTAAGTTTGGGCTTGTATTAGTTTTATAGCAGCCACTCTTCTTTGGTAGAACATGCTAGACTTGCTACTCCAACACTTATGGTGATTTGCCAATTTGTTCGCATATTTATAGTAGGCTGCTTTAACTAATACGGCAGGTTGTTTATTTGTTTGTTTGTGTGTGTAAACGAGGTGTCCTCCTTTAGCAGTTTCAGTTGTTTATTTATGTTCTATTTCTTTATTGCCACATGCTCTAATCTTTGTCTGTTTGTGTGATTACGGGAAACTCATTTCCGAGATCCTCCGACTCTGGTTTTCAGATTGACCTCCCAACCTCGTGGTGATTAGCGCAGAACCTCGGATGATCCCGTCACATCCTCTCCAAAACTTCAAGTGTATCTTCCTAATTAAGTAAATCTCCCAATCTCAGCTCTGACACAGCCTCATTAAAATACAAGCCCAAAGCGTTCCTGTAAATCCTCCTCTCTCTGAGTAAACACTGCCTGTGACGGCACATCGATCTTGTCATGTTTTATCGCAAGCCATTAAAACCCTGAGCACACAGGACCTGCATGCGCTCTGAGGATCCACCTGACGATCGGCGCCCTCATCAGTCTCCTCGCTGCTCTTCTGCGGTTCCAGTTTGGAGCCGTTGTGGAGAGAGACTAATGACTGAAAATGGCGCTTGTGGGAGCGATGTTTTCTACTTATCGTTGCATGTGATAGATTTTATGCTCGGCAGGAGGAGCAGCAGCAGTGAGCCAGAAGACTGAAGGCCCTCTTGATATTTCCAGACACTAATGCTGAGGGCATTTGTTACGGAAAAGCCAAGCCACAAAGTTTGTGTTTACAAACAGAGCAGGAGGTTAATGATTTATCTCTGTAACATGCTACTGAGGGGGAGTGTGTCAGGTTCATACCACACTTGAGCACGTGAATGTGGCAGTTTGGAGGTGCTAAAATTTTAACTCACAACCTTCTGAAAACAGAAGTCCAACAGCAGTCTGAGCTACCTCTTCCTGAGCTACCCCTTCCTGAGATACCTCTTCCTAAACTACCCCTTCCTGAGCTACATCTTCCTAAACTACCTCTTCCTGAGCTACCCCTTCCTGAACCACCCCTTCCTGAGCTACCTCTTCCTGAGCTACCCCTTCCTGAACTACCCCTTCCTGAGCTACCCCTTCCTGAACTACCCCTTCCTGAGCTACCCCTTCCTGAACTACCCCTTCCTGAGCTACCCCTTCCTGAACTACCTCTTCCTGAGCTACCCCTTCCTGAGCTACCTTTTCCTAAACTACCTCTTCCTGAGCTACCTCTTCCTAAACTACCTCTTCCTAAACTACCTCTTCCTGAACTACCTCTTCTTGAGCTACCTCTTACTAAACTCCCCCTTCCTGAGCTACCTCTACTTTGTACTTCATATCAATAATTATGTCAATTGTGTTGTTTCTGAAGGTGTCTCTGAAATGTCTTGCATGTTAGTGTCTCTCTGCATCTCTCTGTGTCTCTCTGGATCTCTTTGCGTCTCTCTGTGTCTCTTTGTGTCTCTTTTCCTCCAGATGAAGTATTTTTGGATTATTTGTCACCTTTTCACATTTACACACAGAATTTATTTTTCATCCCCAGGGTACGAGAGTAAATTAGAGCACCGGCCCTCCCTCAGGCTCCTCGCAGCATGCAGCAAAAATAGTTTTTAATGATGCAGAGAAAAACGCAGTAATGAACAGAGCGTTCCACAGAACAGCCTCGAGTTCAGGAAATTGTCCTTTGAGCTATCAAGCACTCGCATATGTTTATTTTGTCGGAGAGTTTGTATGTAGGCAACATTTAAAACCTCATTTATATTGGTGGCAGATCTTCGGCACATTCACAAATAATTCGATGTTGTATCTGTATACTAGCTTAACCTTTATTGACAGTTTAATCGATATTCTGCTGCACATGAAACCTAATTCACACAAAAACTGATAGTCATGAAACAAAAAAATACAGGGGATGCAGTGGCTGATGGGAATCGTAGTCTTGCCCTGAAGTGGGCGTAACCCTGATAAAACTGATTTACATTTCATCTTTTGTTTTATTATATTCTTCATCATGCTTTTTAACTCGTATCTATAAGCAGTTTGTTGTCGGTGTTGGTGAGCTGCACAGTTTTGAGCTGCACAGTTTCATGACGTAAATAAATCATCGGGTTGCTTCTTTTCCTCTGACTGCAACAAAGTGCTGACACTGGAGACTCCTTCCACTCTGTACACAAACCGTTACCTTAGAAACGCTTACATTTCAGGGCATTAAAATAAACCTTTAATTTGTTTAAACGACTTCACGTGAGATGCTTTTTCATCGTTAAATCATACGACATGAAAAAAAAGGTGAAAGAGTTGTTTTCCAACATCTCTGAATGATGTATTCATGTGAGATACATGTTTCTGAAGATGTTGTGAAGCTTCCTGCTTCTTTTCACTTTATTCTTTTGTAAACACTGCAATTTCAGTTTGGATGTCCATCATTTGAGGTTCTTTCCTCTCAGCATGACGCATGCAGTTAGGGAATAAATCTCTCTCTCTCTCTCTCTCTCTCTCTCTCTCTCTCTCTCTCTCTCTCTCTCTCTCTCTCTGTCACTGTCTCGCTCCCTCTCTCCACAGTAACCGTCTCGCCTCGTTAAATCCATGTGCAGCTCACACACAGAAAGCGAGTGTATGAGGGCTCTGACTGAAGGAACTCAGAGCCAGAGGGAGAATTGTGCTGAGTGTGGACAGGATTAGTGAAGGACACCAGTGAGGGTCTCAGGACTCTGGACTCCGGTCAGACAGGACAGTACTGAACCGACTCTTTTCTCATTCAAGTTCTAAGCGAGCACAATGAAGTGCTTGTGCACAAGAAGACAGCTTCTGCTTTAGGCTACCGAAGGTGAAGACGGCAAAAAGATCTCAAAATCTCGATGTCCTTGACACAGCACAAAATGATTTCATCTCGTCTGGTGAAACCATCGAAGCAGTCGCGGAAGGAGCCTCTAGGGGATCGCTCAAGGATGCTGATCGTGGGAGAGAGACTGATGAGAGCTGGCAGTGAAGGAAACCTGCTGAGATCCATGCCGAACCAACAGCAGGAGCTTCAGGAGCAAAACTTGAAGATGATCTCCAAACCAGGTAACATTCGCATAACATCTACAGACACCTCATCATCTCAAGCAGGAATGTGAACCTGTTAACTCGCCATTTCACCTTTTTCATCTGATAAATGTAAATGAGCTGTGCTGTGATTGTGCTTGGTGAGAATGTTCAGTTCAGTTTAAAAACCAGGTGGATCTGCATTGCTGTTAGATCTCCCCTTCTCATAACTCGCTCATAACCTCGGGGCAACCAAAGACAATCGACTGTCCTTTTCCTCACATGTTGCTAATGTGACACGGTAAATATGTTGGTTTCTTCTCTACAACATTAAAAGGATTCAGACATTTTTATCCACACATGCTGCTCAGACAAAAATGAACCAGGACCTTTGTACCTCACCAATGCACCATACTGAATCAGATCTTCTAGCACTGCTTGACTGGTCCCACCTTTTCTCAGGGTAAGAGGTAGATTTACACTGATCAGGTATGACATTATGACATTATAACATTATGAGCAGTGAAGTGAAGAACACTGATGATCTCTTCATCATGGCACCTGTTAGTGGATTTAGTTATTAGGTCAAGAAAAATGGGTGTGTGTAAGGATATGAATGAGTTTGACAAATTGTGATGGCTAGACGACTGGATCAGAACATCTCCAAAACTGCAGCTCTTTTCCAGTCAGGACTGTTTTAGCAGCGAAAGGAGGACCAACAACAATATTAGGCAGGTGGTCAAAATGTTGTGCCTGATCTGTGTACATCAAGACTCTTCTCTGTTCTGGCACCGAAATGGTGGAATGAACCTCCACTAGATGTTCAAACAGTTGAGTCATGGCCTATCTTCAAACTCTGGGTGAAGACCCAGCTCTTCCGGAAACACTGAACTAGCATTTATCTTCCCTGTTTGTTTTACGTCTTCAAGTAAATTCCTCCCAGCAGAGTTTTGAGTTGATCGTATCCTTAGTTTGCAACCAGAGTTGATTTATCCATTGATTGAGACTTTACAACACTTCTGTACATCACTGGTGAGTGAGTGATGCTGAAGAGGAAGATCTACGGAGGGGTCGGAGGGATGTAGAGAGCTAAAGCCAGAATGATAAGGGATAATCAACATGCTAATTAATACTAATCAATTATTCAGAATGAACACATGATAACGTGACTTAAACATAAACGTACACATATGAATTTTCTTTCTTGTCTCATGAGGAGAAGATTAGAGAAGTATATAAGGACGACTCCTGATTTCAAGCACATGGTGACTGAAACAATTCAGACACCTGCTTTATTCCCTATAAATACTGTACATAATACCGACACTACTGGTCTTTCTTCTGCTTTATTTGCTCTGCTTCTCTGTCTGACACTCGTCTGCAGCATCATTGTGAGACTTCCCTGATGGCAGCACATGTCTGTATTGTATTCTGGTCCTGTGTGTGTGGAGGGGATTAGTACGATAGACTTGTTTTTGCTGATCAGATGCATTCCCTTGCTCGTGATCTCATTCATGCTGATTGCACCGAAAGCTGACGGCATAAACACCACACACACACACACACACACACACACACACACACACACACACACATACACACACACACAGCACTGAGATGGTTATTACATCTGAGGGAGGCATTCGTTAAAGAATTTAAATAAAAGTTAAAGGTGTATTGTGAGAGGTATTAATTGTATTCTTGTTGTATGAAAACAAAAGCTTTATTGCTAACGGCGGGTTCAAGCTGTACGATTTTTATCCTTGTCCTTTGTGAGTGTTGCTTTTCAGACTGTATGAACGTGATCCCCATATCACACTCTAGGTTCTGCAGAAAACGACTTGTCTAAAGTTTTACGCCGCCAATCTGTGACACGTTTAGACACGTGTTCTCCCGCTAGCGGTAGCTAGCAGCAAACAAAAACAATCTGTGGCCTTCATTTCATTCATGACGCCTTGATGACAAAATGTCATACAAGCACTCTTTTTACTTTAATCACCTGAAACATTTCTCTTCTTGAGGTTCTGTCCACCTCACTCATTTTGACATTTTCCCTGATGTGGTTTGAAGTTGTCGCGTTAATCAGGTCATCTGGTTCGCCGCTCGTCGTAGGAGAAGTCACACTGCAGGAAAGAGTCGGAGATCTTCTGACAGCCAGAATTTCATAGAAGGAAAAAAAACTTTGCAACGGCCATTAAAACGGCTGTTGATGAACAAACCAAAGACTCCAGATTTTAGCCTCAGATTATACCAACCTTTTGGGATTTACACAGTTTTTTTGGACGACCAAATCGTGGCCAAAATCGCACAGTATGCACCTCAATTAACTTAAATCTGGTGGAAGGGATTTAAATCTGGTGCTTTTTTTTTAATTGGCTGAAATAAAAACACTAAAAACTCAGTCACATAATTGTGTCCACTTTTGACATTTCTCTTCATTTACATTTCTCTAAACAGATTTATCACTCTTCTCTTTCCACCACTAGATAGATAGATAGATAGATAGATAGATAGATAGATAGATAGATAGATAGATAGACAGACAGACAGACAGACAGACAGACAGACAGACAGACAGACAGACAGGCCACTCCCATCCTGTTAAAGGCCGTTTTAGAAGCAGGTTTTAGGGCTCTTACAGCCCAAACCAAGATTGAAAAGCTTCTTGAAAGTTGTGCATGTTCTTTTTGATGGATGGCAGGTCTCTTCTGACATCTGACCTGTTTACTCCACACTTAAAACCCCTGATAATAGCTTTATTTAAAAATGATAGAAAGCCCTGTCCTTGCTCAAATGAGGTCCAAATCGTTCCAGAATGCATTTAGTATGATTTTGTACCTCAGAAGACCTCTGGGGTTTTGTACAGCACAATGAGATCAGGTGATTGGCAGCTTGGCTGAAAATGGTGGACTATTTTTATGCATCATATTTTTAAAGCCTGTAGTAGACATTTAATAGAAATAGAGACAGACTGCGTTTAAACTGACAATTCATTTAGTATTATTATAAATATTTACCTTTTTAGGCAACATTATTCAATCCCCAAATGTACTGAACAGAACTTTACGAACGATTTAATGTTATATATGGTCACATTTAGGCATGAATGGAACTGAATTATAGACCAAAAATTCAAAACCGTAAGAAGCCAAAGTTTTACAATGACTGAAATTTAAATAAAACCAACCAAAAGTGTCTGATATATTAAACTCAGGGTCTAATCTGACAATTAATCATCATCTTTCTGATCCCTGAGATACAGTCTAGCTACATGTTCTGGACGTGTCCTGATACCCAGATTCGAATATGTTGATGTGAAGGGGGAATTTGTGAACATTCTCGTTGAGGTGGGTTTTCTCTGGCTCTCAGTTGACCTTCTACAGCCTAAAAACACCGTGCAGGTAGCCAGAATGTCTAGATTAGGATGTGGACACAAACTTGTGTTCTATCCTGGGTGAATCCCAGGACAGCCTTCAGGTCTGAAGAGAAACTCTTCCTACTTTCACACATATTGTCCTGAAATTTAAACCATGAGTACACACCTGAGTACAGAAAGTTTTGCATTCGGATCGGTAACTTTGCCATGCCACAGCATTTGTTCCTTTAGTTTTTTACCTCAGCGATATGCACTGTACATCCAGCACCCAAAATTCAACACTTGACATTGTGAATTATATACAATTCTTCCAAATGTTTTTTGCTCCCTCCCCAAACCCCCTGGTGATATCACACTTAATTAGCTGTGTGCTGGAGGAGAACTGAACCCTACGGACAGACTGAATTGGGCAGTGGTGTGTTCTCTGCAGGAAAGATTTTCCCCAGAGCCCTCACGGTTTCTTCATGCTAAAGCAGATACTTTGCAGATGATGCCAAGTTATTCAGCAGTAAAAGGGAGCAGTGGGAAGCTCCAGGCTTGATGAACTCCACACTGTGGTTTAAAGTGCACCTCCTGTCATGCAGAAGTTTGGTGCTTTGTCATGATTTAGTGTGAGTAGTGTAGAAATGGCAATAAGACTGGAGTGCAATCATACAGACACATTCACTTCTGCCACATAAAACTGGAGAACTGCAGGTTTTTTATCGTTCTTTTCAAACAGACAATTATATGTTCTAACCGCCGATCATGATGGAAGCAGGGAAATGATCTCAAGCTTGTACTGATAGATCATAAAGACTTTCATTACCAGGTATGATGTTAATCAAGATGATGTAATAATCCACAATATGATGTTTGATGACAGTTAAAACTCACTTCACCATATCAGTGATTATTCAAATTCTTTTAATCAGTTTCAGTCTTTTTTTTATTATTATTGAGCTGTTTCTATGGCAATGATCATGTTAAATATTACAAAAACTTGTGAAATGTAAAATTTTTTCTTTTATTGGTCAAAAATGTGGTGATGGGAAAAAATGACCACCTGTATTTTTGTACATTTTTGTTCATCCAAATATTCAGAACACTGCATTTCTGTGCTGGTTCAGTTCAGGAGCAACCCCTAACCCACAACCAGAACCGCTTCACTCAGATGTTCTTGGGCCTGAACCTGATCACTAGGTTCACACTGACCCAAAGAACTGTACAGATGAGGAGAACACTCTGGGGTTCTGTTCAAACACACTAAACACTGTGTTTTTTTGTGTGACAGAATCAATTCACACTCGAATCGGATCTGTTTCTGAATCTGCATCGACCTGCTACACTAATGCACTGCGGTAATTACACTGATCTCCATGTGCTGGTGGTCAAATCCACAACCGGTGATTTAGCCTGAGAGCTGATTTTACACACACACACACACACACACACACACACACACACACACACACACACACACACACACACACACACACACACATTCTTTCAGCACAGCAGCGGTGGTAAGATGACATGGTCCTCTCTAACATGCTGCCTCTTCAGTGCTTCCACTCCACCTCTTATCTGGGACGTGCCACAAGCAGTCCACACACACACACACACACACACACACACACACACACACACACACACACACACACACACACACACACACAGAATAGTGTGACACTCTGTGTCAATCTCACTGAAGGAGGTATGATTTTCCAAAGAAACCACTGTGAAGTGAACAGTTTGATCAGTTTAATGTGTGTGTGTGTGTGTGTGTGTGTGTGTGTGTGTGTGTGTGTGTGTGTGTGTGTGTGTGTGTGTGTGTAGTGAAGTGTTTCAGCATTGCAGAGTTAAGATGTACCCTCCAGGACACGACTGAACTAAATCAATCAGCTCGGCTTTGTCAAGCCCAGAGAATCCCAAAAAGTCTTCATCAGAGCAGAGCAGCATGCGCGCATACACACACACACACACACACACACACACACACACACACACACACACACACACACACACACATGTGTGTATATGAGAGTGAGTCTCAGTGGGGGTACTATGTGTCATCATTACTTCAGTTCTGCCCAGTTCTTGTCATCTGATGTAGAATTGTGTGTTTGTGTAGCAGAAGTTCAGCCTAAAAAGATGAAGCAGCATTTCTTCATTTCAACCTGCTGACACGAGCACAGAAACGTCTCTTGTGTCTCGTCTCTTGTCTCTCGTCTCACACAGCTTTGATGAGATGCATCAGAGCGATACTTGGGTTCATCATAACATCAGAAAACACAACGTCACAAATTCAGCGTTACGACCTTCATTTGCACATGACCTGTAACTGTATAATAATCATTTACACAGAACACCATAAAGCACACACACACACACACACACACACACACACACACACACACACACACACACACACACACATACACACATATCATTTACACAGAACACCATAAAGTACACACACACACACACACACACACACACACACACACACACATACACACATATCATTTACACAGAACACCATAAAGTACACACACACACACACACACACACACACACACACACACACACATACACACATATCATTTACACAGAACACCATAAAGTACATACACACACACACACACACACACACACACACACATATCATTTACACAGAACACCATAAAGTACATACACACACACACACACACATACACACACACACACATATCATTTACACAGAACACCATAAAGTACATACACACACACACACACACACACACACACACACACACACACACACACACGTACATACACACATATACATACACACACACACACACACACACACACACACACACACACACACACATATATCATTTACACAGAACAACATAAAGTACATACATACATATACATACACACACACACTCCTTTTTTTATGATTCATTTTCAGATTATTTATAAAGCAAAGTACAAATAATTACAAATGACTGAATTCCTGTCAGAAAGCGCAAAATTTTCTTAAAAATAAACTAGAAATAAAGACAATAAGAGCAAAAGGAAGAAATGAGAGAGAGAGAGAGAGAGAGAGAGAGAGAGAGAGAGAGAGAGAGAGAGAGAGAGAGAGAATGAAAAAAGAAAAACATTGAAAATAATTAAATAATTAAAAATAAATTAATAGTCTTGTCTGTCTGTTAGATATTATTCATAATGTAATGGAAGAAAATTAACTGAGTGCAAGAGCTTGTTCTTTTTCAAAAGAGGAAAAGAGCGAGAGAGAGAGAGAGAGAGAGAGAGAGAGAGAGAGAGAGAGAGAGAGAGAGACAGAGAGAGAGAGAGGAAGTGAGTGATTGAACCACCTTTTTTCAGCACTAAGTAAATGTTTCCATTTCCTCTAAACAATGCGCAGGTGCTGGAAAACTTAGAAAACACACACACACACACACACACACACACACACACACACACACACACACACACACACACACACACACACACAGAAGTATACATTAATACTACAAAAATTGAGCCCCACTTTGTATGTGTGTGTGTGTGTGTGTGTGTGTGTGTGTGTGTGTGTGTGTGTGTGTGTGTGTGTGTGTGTGTGTGAATGTGTGTTTCCTTGTGTGTTTGGGAAATCCTGGTATGCAGGTGACTCCCTATTAATGGGTGACTTTGTGTAACAGATCCTGACCCTAAACACACACACAGACAGACACACACACACACACACACACACACACACACACACAAAACAAACAAACAAATACACACCATTAGTGACTCTCACACCTTTTATCTTCTAACAGAGCTGAAGTCACTTGAGGAGATGGAACACCATTAGCGGCACAATAGCACTTCCTCTGTATGCAGATCACACACACACACACACACACACACACACACACACACACACACACACACACACACACACAGTGTGTTTGACTGCGAGTTCAGGACACAGTGTTTTCCTCGTGTGTGTGATTTGAGAGGAAGAGGACATTCAGCTCGGTGAGTTTGGTTTTCTTTCGGTTGTTAAAACAGTTTAAATGAATAAAAGCTTAAAGTGAAGATTAAAGAAATCTATAATAAATAAATAAAACTCCACTAAAATACTTCTGTAAATAAATGTAAAAAAATATCAAATATACTGATCAATTCATCAATATTACTGTGTAGATTAATTATTATTGTCTGTACTGAAATCAGCTATATTTACTTTTTTACAGTCTTATATATCAAAATATATTTATAAAAAATGTTTTACATGTTGTTATGGTATTAAAAATAAATATAATTATTTATCAAATAAATATGAAATTGTTAAAAATTGTACTATTACTGAATAATTTACTATTAATATTTTTACACTATTTAATATTATATTATATTATAGATTATTTATATAAATGTAAATTTGTTTTACTTTAAAAAATTTTGTTTGTGAAAAATTATGATCTAATAAATATTTTAAAAATGCTTAATTTTAATTTATTTATTGCGATTAAGGAGGAGGTTTATGGATGTGTTGAGAGAAGACATGCAGGTGGTTGGGGTGAAAGAGGCAGATGTAGAGGACAGGGGGGTATGGAGACATGTTTGTAAAGTCCTGGAGGAAATCGTGTGTGTGTGTGTGTGTGTGTGTGTGTGTGTGTGTGTGTGTGTGTGTGTGTGTGTGGTACCCCTAACATTAAATATAAATTAGCTCATGACCATAGGTCTTTTATTGCAGAGAACAGCATTACTGGTGACGTAGCCTTAAACACAATCCAGTCGAGAGACTATCACGCCTGACTCGTGTTGAAGGCTACTCATGCTGAAGGCTACGCTCTCATGAGTTTATAGCGTAACTCTTTGAGGCAGATGAAAGACGCATCTTGGAAACTAAAAACAATCCCAGTCTGGCAACCCGGTCATTAACTGCCCTGTGTAAATCTCCACCCCTGAACATGAGGCAGCATGAGCCTGCCCCAGTGCACCTCTATTAGAAAAAGTTGCAGTTTCCATCTTTAATTACACTATGGAGATTCTATAACAAAGTGACATTATAACATTTTTGTCATTTAAAAGATGTAATTGGTATTTTAGAGGAATTTTAAACACATGAAGGTGTGGAGGTGGACATCATGTGAGCAAGCAACCATTAATCTAACCACCACTACAAACACCACGATTCTAACATTCAGTATAAAAATCTGACATAACAGAAATGCACTTATTAAAGCTAAAGGCCGAATCCCACTGCTGACGTTACCATGGAATAATGATGAGAAGGAGAAACGACATTGTCTCCATCTCAGCAATTCGCCAGAGAGTTACTCTCTTCATCTGTGAGATCAAACGGAATTTAATTGTTCTAATTGCTCAATTAAAACGTCCATGTTTCTCATTAGAGAGAAGAACTAGGCTCGATCTCCTTGGGTATGTTCCAGCATTAATGGTGAAATTTTGCAGCCTGGCAAAATTTGTCTGCCAACACCATGTGGAAGAATTAAATATCAACAAGAAGTAAAGATTAAGGTGAAGCCCAGTGGTCTCCAGTTAACCTCCTGATGACTTGTTCTTGGACAGGAGGGTTCTCTGGGCCGTGCTTCAGACCTATAGATTTTTCTAACGATGGGATAAGAGTCCAGAGTAAATGTCATGTGTCTGTTTTACCTCCCAGCCAGCAGGTGGCGATCGGAGACACGCTGCAATTCAATTCAGTTTAATTCAAGCTCTGAAGATAATTTTTTTGTAAAGAGATTTCAGTTATTCTTGAATGAATCTGAGTTTGGCAGTGAGATCACTTGAACCCACACACTTGTAAAATGTGCTGGGAGGAGGACAATGCCTGGATTTTCTCCTCCACACTTCTGGATTTTCCAGGGAAGACAAACAGAACCTTTTTTTTTTGGCAGTAAAATTTTAGCAGAGATCCCACACACACACACACACACACACACACACACACACACATGGATATGTACATGTAAATATACATATATACAATATATAGTATATATATGTGTGCGTGTGTGTGTGTGTGTGTGTGTGTGTGTGTGTGTGTGTGTGTGTGTGTGTGTGTGTGTATATGAATAGCTGAGACACACACACACACACACACACAAACACACACATTGAGTTCTAGAATGCGAGTGGCTGACACACACACACACACAAACACACATACACTTTCACACAGTGAGTTATAGAATCTCTCCCTCTTTCGTGTGTGTGTGTGTGTGTGTGTGTGTGTGTGTGTGTGTGTGTGTGTGTGTGTGTGTGTGTGAGAGAGAGAGAGAATATTTTGCCAGTGCATTAGTAAACACCATCACGTATCCTCTCAGCACTGGCGTGTGAACAGCTGCTCTGTCATCAGTCACCTCTGACCTGAGCACCAGCATTAATGATGCTGCTGTGCTGACAGAACTTTCCAGATGTTCCACCAGAACAGTGAACACCATATTTTACACCAGCATACATAACATCAGATACTCAACATCTGTCGGAGGAACAAGAAGCGGCCTTCTGGTGCAGCAAGACTGCAATAAATCGGTCTGGAATGAGATGTGAAATACACAGCGTTAACTCGAGAGCTTCTGAATCACTGACTTTCCAAATTGTTTCATTTTTAGTTTTCACTTTTAAATCCTCAGAAAATCCGAGTGAATCTGATCACTGTTGATGAAATACTGCGTGATTTCCCCTTTCCTGAAGAAATCTGATAATGTAAAGTTAAAAGTCAAGTCTGAACCTGAAGACTCCTTCCATCACCAGACATCAATTCAATTTCTTTCCTTTTATCAAGTTGTTGCAATGAAAACAATAACAAGACACCTTCTGTCCAATCATAGTCCAGAACTCGACATTGCTGTGATGTAAATGGGATTAATATTATTACTGTGTGTGACTTTGAGAGGAAACAGAGTGTGTTCTGCTCCGATCCTCTGCACTGGGACTTTGGATAAGTGATGAGGAACATCTAACAACTATCTGATGTCTGGTTCCTCTCTTAACTCCAGCTCGTTCCCAGAGCGTTTCCTGGTTCCTGTATGATTCAATCCATTTCCAGACTCTCATAGACATAGATAAAGACCATAAACAGTGACACCATCCAAAAGATCTCAGAGCCGTCTGCCTCTCCGAGTAGATCTGTCTGATCGGGATGAGTCTGAGCACGCTGCTCTTTTTATCATCCAGAAGGAGATTAGTGTGGAATTTAGATCTCATTAAAGGATTGATGAGGAAAATGAGGGGAAAGTACACAACAGAAGATCTTGAAGCACTGCTAACAGGAAGAAAGATTTTCCGGTTTCTGCTTTAAAAACATCTGATACGTAATTAGTTGTGAAATTTGAGATGTTTATGGAAATAAATCTGAAGGTACAATGATGTGAGCAGTGAGGAGCTCTATTTCAAGGAAGAGTTTGCATTTCATGCTAGTTAACGTTATGCTAGTTAGCACTTTTTAAACACTTAAACGAATCACTAATGACACCTTTTAAGTGAACAAAAGTGAACAAACTTTTATTAATTGGTACTTTTTTGCTAATTAAATAAAAAAAAAGCTGTTTTCTCATGAAAAAAAATCTAATCTGTATTGTTTTGAAGACAACATTTACTTATTCGGATATTATTAAATTTTCATCATGGAGTAAAAAAATTGATAGAGCTTCAAGCGGTTAGCATGCTGAGATGTGCTAGTCAGTGACTGAGGTAAACAATGTATTCAGCTAGCATGTAGCAGTTCTTCAGACAGACACTGTGAAGGTGGAAACAAGACAGAATTATGTAACTCATCAACTTTTTTCCTCAGAAGAGTTGAAAAAATTACACTTTGATTCTTTGAGCAACTCCTGGTGAAAACATGGGAATGTTATTTTCTGATTTTTGTTTATGTTTTACTCTGAAACTGTGTTGTAACTTGTTTATATAACAAGTTTCATGATTATATAACAGATTCATAAAGTAATTTCCGGAAGAGAACAATGGCTCGAAGCGTGTGGAAATGTAATTACAGGTCAGGTGACCATGATGTCATTCAGCTTTTATTAGCAAACAACTGTGTTAATAACATGTTCTTACTCCACAAGATCAGATGCAAACTTTTGATCTTGAGAGCATCTAAAATACATTCTAACAGGACGTCTCTCGAGCTGTAAAATCTAGATGTAAATAGCTGGGTTTTGTTAAATAATAATAAAAGTGTTAGCTAAATAAAAAGACATTAATTGTAGCTAGCAGGTTAGCATTCCACAGAAGTTATCAATGGTGTAGTTTAATATAATAAAGCTTGCGAGTGTGAACAAAGCTAGTGCAATATCTTTTGCGAATTAGCAAGTTGTTTGAATCACAAACGATATTCTTTCCAGATGTTCTCCTAACTGTTATCTGTTAACTTTTATACTTTATATATTTATTTTCATTTTTTTACATTCGAATTCTATTTACATGTTGAATAAATGTATTGTTAAAGCTGCTGTTTATTCAGAAGCCATGAATCTCAGGAATGTCAGGAGTCTTCACAGTGACCTGTAGACATATTTAACCCTCACACTAACATGCTTTTGGATTTAAATGAGGCTTGTGGCTGATTGTGTGCTGATGAATTGTGAATCCCGGGTTGTGAGTCTTTTACATTTCAAATGATTCTTTAGTGTAAATGAAACGACTGATCCTTTGGGATCTACATGTGTTATGAGTTCACGCTACTGAGACAGAAAGCACAGGTACCAGATTCACCTCAGAAAGCTGAAGCTAGCACAGAAAAAAGACATTTTTGTGGAAAATTTGGACACCATGATGTTATGATGTTATCCCTGATTCCCTCAACATATTTCAATATACATTCCTGAACCTGTGTGGAAAAATCACTTTAATTCAGATAATCTGCTTTAAAATCTAATCTCATTTACTAACAAAGCTTTTTTTTTCTTCCAAAAGTGTAAATAAACCATCCCTGTATCTTATATCAACTGTTCCAACACATGTATTTTTCCATCTCATCATCAGAGAAGGTGAAGAGGGATCGGAGGCCATGCTCGGCAGAGGATGTGGACAATCTGGACAGGAAGTCGAGCAGCAGGGACGTGTGTGACCGATCGAACCCCTGGTCCCCTCGCACGCTTCCTCGGAAAAACACACTCGCCATGCAGACGCATAACACGGAGCGGAGAAGAGAAGCCTTTCTAGAGCTTCTGAAGCAGAAATATCCTCATCACTCCTCAGTCATCGCCGGACATCAGGAGAGACTCCGTGATCACGTAAGCTGCTCAAGGGCTTGTGAGAGCTGGGCTCTGATTGGTCAGAAGGTGTTGATTAGTTTTCTAGAGTAGCAGATCTGATAGTAGTGCAACCGCCAATCACAAGCTTGGATTATTATAGTAACAGCTCATGAACCGGTTCTTGTGTAGCGGAAAGCAGATATTTATATAAATTCATTGTGTTGTAAGAAGAATAAAACTTTAATTTACTGTAGCACGTCCGGCTGTTAAAATGAACACGATAATAACGAGTTAACAAAATAATTTTAACGACACCGATTTTATTAATGATTAATGCAGCGCATTACTGTTTTACTGTTTTTATTAAAAATACTAATAAATAAATATAAACGAGGCGAAATTAAAACCTTCAACACAACACACATTTATTCACGTCCTTTTTTTAATCAAAAACTTCACCAAAAAAGTTGTTTTTAATCACTAAACTTTTGTTTTATGCACCAAGTCTCAAACCAGCACCAAAATCCGCCATGATGCAAACATCTGGTGAATAAAACCGTGGAAACATAGCAAGAGTTCAGTTTGGTGTCCTGGTGATTTACGTCATTTAAAACACTTTAATTACTTTAAAACATTTACAAGAATATTTTGTCTTCGTGCTCCATGTTCAATTTGGTTTCACTAATAATAAACATACATTTGCATAAAGCGTCAATATTTCTCCATGCCCATGTTGATTAGAGTAATAACAACTTTACAAGTATAAATTTAAGGTTTAAGAACAAATAAAAACGTGCGATTAAGTTGCGATTAATCGTGAATTAACACGTGACGATCCTGCGATTAAATATTTTAATCGATTTACAGCCCCAGTAAAACCACAACTTAATTAATTACCTATTTAATTTCTCTGAAGTGCGCATGTTTCGAGCTTCTTCATTCATCTGTTCTTGTGTCGCTGCTCTACAATGTAACTTAAATAGCATGTGTTCCTCAGTGGACCTGCTGCTGGAGATCACAATTTTATAGCTTTTCATTTAGATTTGGCATTTCCGGGGCATGATTTCTGCTTTAGTAACCCGGGTGTGTCTGTGATCTCTCCATCCAGGGTTTATTGTACTTGCGGAATGTGTGTGTGTGTGTGTGTGTGTGTGTGTGTGTGTGTGTGTGTGTGTGTGTGTGTGTGTGTGTGTGTGTGTGTGTGTAAAAGTGTGTTTTAGCATTTGTAAGGAAAAAAATAATTTAAAATACTTTACACTGTAATGACATGTTTTGGCCTTAAGACGGCGCTTTCAGACTGGAGGTGTAAGTAGAAAGGCAGGTTCATCAGGTAAAGCCGAGCAGGGATTATACGTGTATGTGAGTGTGTGTGTGTGTGTGTGTGTGTGTGTGCGTGCGCGCGCGCCTGTGTATGTGAGTGTGTGTGTGCGCGTGCGCGCCTGTGTATGTGAGTGTGTGTATGTGAGTGTGTGTGTGCGCGCGCGCCTGTGTATGTGTGTGTGTGTGTGTGTGTGTGTGTGTGTGCGCGCGCGCCTGTGTATGTGAGTGTGTGTGCTTGTGTGAAGCGCAACAGAAGAGCAGAAGTTTCGGAACTCGACCGTGGCGCGCGACTCGGTTGTCTCATGCTGCCGTGCGCGTGCCGACTCCCGGTTTGGACGCGTTCATCAGCGCGGTGATTTCGTCCAATTGGGACAAAAACACAACTTACTCCTTCTCAGACCTGTCCCTCTGTCCCTCTGTCTCAGGTACCGTGTTGTGATTTTCACGTTTTGCATGCACTTTCTGTGGGTTTTTTACGCGTTCCTTACGCGTTCAACCCGGCGTGCACGCGCTCTGGCAACTTCTTAATGAGCAAACCTTTAATTAGCTTTTAGTTGTGTAAAGACGATCGAGCAGGAAAACACCGCGCACAAACAGTGGAATAAACAGCAATCCGAGAGCTGACACACTGATTCAGGACGTGACCTGAGCTTCAGGTCCTTCAAGAAGCTTCACAGAAACCGAATTTGATCTGCTCATCCTTGCACTTGTTGCTGTTTGAAAGTAAGATGATTGCGCGAGTGCAGCATGGAGAACAAAGCATGGAGAACCAATAATAACTTCCTTTAATAATATTTATTTTTATTATAATAACAGACTGCAGCTGTTTGTACTTATTTACACTTAATTAGTGTTTTGCGTTTGGTTTGTATAAAACTAACCTGCAGTCGCGGTGTGTGTGTGTGTGTGTGTGTGTGTGTGTGTGTTTGTTTGTTTGTTTGTGTGTTATTGATATCGCTAAATTGCAACTATGAGACACTCAAGTGAAACGATCTCAGGTTTCAGTACCTTTCAACCCCCGACTGCAGGTTTCCTCCATAACTGGTTTTTAAAATATTTGATCATTTTGTAGCGAAACGAACAATATATAAATTTAGTGATTCCTCGATTGTAAAAAAAATAAAAAAATGCAAGTTTTGGTATAACCCTGAGTTTTGTAATGTTAATAGGAAGCGTGTGATTTTGCGTGAATTCGGTACGAACTCGAGCGAATAAAACTCAGGTGTAAACAAAGCGACCTGTTTACTTTGATCTAATCAAGTTTTTTGTTTAGAATCGGCAGAATTCCCGTTTCGCTCTTCATCGATCTTATCGTGGGTTTTGTATTTGTTTAGTTTAACACGAAGTTTATCAGATGGGATGATCGTGTTGATGTGCGCTGACCGTGTCAAGTTCAAGTTAGTTGTGTTGTTGTGTTGTGTTGTTGTGTTGTATTATGTTGTTGTGGTGTTGTGCTGTGTGTTGTTTTGTTGTGTTGTGTTTTGTTTTGTTGTTGTGGTGTTGTGTGTTGTTTTGTTGTGTTGTGTTTTGTTTTGTTGTGTTGTTGTGTGTTGTTTTGTTGTGTTGTGTTTTGTTGTGGTGTTGTGCTGTGTGTTGTTTTGTTGTGTTGTGTTTTGTTTTGTTGTTGTGGTGTTGTGTGTTGTTTTGTTGTGTTGTGTTTTGTTTTGTTGTGTTGTTGTGTGTTGTTTTGTTGTGTTGTGTTTTGTTTTGTTGTTGTGGTGTTGTGTGTTGTTTTGTTGTGTTGTGTTTTGTTTTGTTGTTGTGGTGTTGTGTGTTGTTTTGTTGTGTTGTGTTGTGTTTTGTTTTGTTGTTGTGTTTTGTTGTGTTGTTAGGTGCTGTTTATCCCACATTAAATGACAGGCTTAGTAAAGCATACTTTCTTTAACACTCATGTAAACAGGTTTAATCTCACACACAACACTTGTAAAAATATTGTCAGGACGACGCCTGGGTTTCGTCACTGGACGTTTATTTTTAAAGGAACATCAGATGCTACCTAAAAGAATTTATAGTATTACAATCAGAGTCAATGACAAAAATTTACAGTGAAACTCACATCGCATGTTTAGAAATTTTGATTTATGACTTTAGTGCCTGGTGTTGATACTCCTGAACACATCCTGGAAAGAGTAAATGCCCCACCCCATGTTCAGACCCACCTGTCCTACCCTGAGACCCACCTTCCCCCAATCTTAGACCGGAACCCCCTCAGACCCACCCCTCGCTAAGACTCATCTTGCCTTACACAGACCTGTGCTCAGACATTATGGACACCGGTTCTCAGACCACCCCCTGTAGACTCGCTTTGCCCCACGCTCCACATTCAGACCGGGTCATTGGTCAGACCCACCTCACCCCACCTCACCCCGTGCTTAGATCCTCCCTTCCCTACTCCCAGACCATCCCTGTTGATCAGACCTGCCCTGCCTGCACTCAGACCCTCCCTGCCTCCCCCTCACAGACCTAATCCCACCCCCTCCCTGGGCTCAGACCCGCCGGTGCCGGTGTCCGTGCTTTTACAGTGTGTGTTTTCTCTTGAAATCCCTGTGCCCTTGGTGCTAAACGATATCAGAGCTGTGGGAGCCATGGCCTTATTTCTCCTCCAGAGCCAGAGCTCGAGCCTGAGGACTGAGGAGGCCTGATTTATTCTGCCCTTTACAGGATTTTCAAAGGCCTGGCACAGGACCAGCGCAGATGAACCGTAGCCTCCTGCAGCTGTGATTAGAGAAGGCAGTGAAGCAGACAAGAGCCTTCAGAACAAACGCTTTACTTTCACAAGCAGAAAATGTTAAACAATGAGACATGAAGACATAAAATTTCTACAAACACCAGTGTACATATAGATAGATAGATAGATAGATAGATAGATAGATAGATAGATAGATAGATAGATAGATAGATAGATAGATAGATAGATAGAGAAACCATGCCTCTAAAAAATGGCATGGAATCAAGTTTCGGCATCTGGGATTTGTGTAAATCTTGTCAGGTTAGATGGGTGTAGCTGTAGTATGGATGGAAAAACAAAACCTTTAAGACAGACTTGTCTTTAGATTTTCCTAAAGAAGCCTTTAGCATGTCATATGCACCGAGTAAACATTAAAACGTTTAGCGTTTCTCTTTGTGATTAGTTCCGGTCTCTGAACTTCCACAGCAGACCAGATGAGGTGACATACGGAAGCGTTTTTCTTCTGTGAACTGATGTTTATTTACCTTAATCGAGACGTCTCTACACGCGTGTTTTGACGGTGCATAATGACGCCGTCTGAACGCTAACACGTGTTCCTACGGCATGTGGAGAGGAATGATTTCTGGATTTTGCAGCAGCCGGAAATGCCTTCGCATGATGGTGTGTTGATTTAAAATTCGAAAAATGCTGCGTTATCCGTCTTCGTCTCCGTTTTCATCTCCGTCCCCCCCAATGTTCAAACCGGTTTAGTCTTTCAGCCTGTTGCTTAACTCTGTTTTTTAATGAAGGTGCTGCAGGCTGAGTCATTACACACACACACACACACTCACACACACACACACACACACACACACACACACACACACACAGCGCAGCCAGCCACCTGTCATCCTTCATAAACCTCAGTTCAAATGGATGTGAAATTTGGCAGCGAGGACAATCGAGGCTTTTATTCTCTCCTGCAGTGTGTTCTTACACATGACCGACCGAGAAACTTGTACTGCACTGGCACAGGTGCTGAGATACCATCTCCCACTTCACCTCCTGCCTCTGTAAATGTGTGTGTGTGTGTGTGTGTGTGTGTGTGTGTGTGTGTGTGTGTGTGTGTGTGTGTGTGTGTAGAACGCGGGGGGCCCTTTTTATTTTGGTCTTTGGTCTCTGTTTTCGGACTCTGTATTACAGCCTGCAATACAACAGAGCAAAAGTCCCAGCATTTTCAACGTGGTATTCCCAGTTCAGTATTTTCCCAGCAGTAAAATCAGCTCAGCAATGTCAGATCAGTATTCCCAGCACAGTATACTGGGTATTCCCAGTTTAGAATTCTCAGGGCGGCAACTGGGTATTCGTAGTGTGGTATTCTCAGTCCACTATAATGGATATTCCCAGCAACGTATTCCAAGTTTGGTATTCCCAACTGGTATTTCTAGCTAAAAATTCCCTGTGCAGCATTCCCAGCTGGGTATTCGTATTGCAGTATTCCCAGTGCAGAATTCCCAGCACAGTATTCTTACGGCAGCATCCCCAGAGGGTATTCCCATTTCCCATGGTATTTCCAGCGCAGTACTGGAGGTGTGGAATTTCAAGCTCAGTATTCCCAAGGCAGTACACTGGATATACTCAGTATGGTATTTAAAGTTTGATATTCCCAGCTAAGAATTCCCAGTCCAGCATTCCCAACTCAGAAATGTGAGTAAAATGTGTTGAATTGTTTGGGTGGGGAAACTCATGGCACTCGTTACACACCACATGTGGAGCTTTATTAGAAGGAATTGATTAATTTGATGAACACACAGTTATCCACATTACAGGCTTCACAATGAAACTTCACCATAGATCACTTTCATTTCACTCCTCTGGCACAAGAACCGGATTATCTCACTGCATGTTGCAATTCCGCTCAGTTTCTCTGTCCAAATATGGCGATATGCCGGAGCCACACCTTTAATTCGGCCGCAGGCGTTGAGTCGCTGCTGTGTGAAATGCAGACAGGGATGTTTTTGAGAAGCACAGGCTTAATTGGCTTCAGGCGTGTGCTGATATTAATTCTTTACTCTGCGATAATCAGATTCAACAGATTTATTACCACTGCATTATGTTTTCGTGAGGTCAGATTTCAAACAAACATCTTCACATTATTATTCTTCTGTTTATGAAACTGTTGTCGTGTAGGCGAATTAACATATTTTGATATTAGGAAAAAAGACATTTGGCCGTGTCTGTGGTTTAAAAACCACCTAATTATTCGCTAATAAATGATTCGCTAATGAACAAGCCTTGTTTTAATGTTTCCTAAAACTGGACAAGTTTTTAGAGATTTTTGTGAAGCTCCGGAGGAACATATTACCTGGAGATCTTAAGTTTGAATCCCATGGATGTTGGGAAAACAATATGCTCTCTTCCTCTTGTCAATCACAGTGCCTATTTATGTGGAAGAGGGCAGATAGCCAAATTGACAAATTGGGGAAGAAAAATTTGTTCATGAAAATGTTCTTTATGGCATCATTGGCCTGTGATGTCTCAGAAACGTGTAATCAGACACAATTTTATCAAAATATTTATATTGTCATATTGCCCAGTACTAAATTGGGCTTAAAATGAAGCCTTGAGGAACACCACATGACTGTATGATGTCATTTTGTACTCCAGGTTTGTTTAAAACTGTCATGGTGTCCAAAGTTGGTGAAGATTTTGAATGAAATGAAGTTCTAACACCTCCACCTGAGAGTGAACACACATGTACATGCATTCCTTCCTGTCCATCTGTAAAGCCCAGACTGGGTTAACCTGCTCTCTGGGTGAACTTCCGGCAGGAGTCGTTTCATTTGTGCCTCCAGGTCCGGAGGTGGTTGTTGAAATCTTAATGACTGGATGCGACTCTTAATTGTTATGAGTTAACTCACAATTAATCGCAACTTAATTGCACATTTTTATCCAATCTAAATGTACCTTAAATTAATACTTTTTAAGTTTTAATACTCTAATCAACATGGACATGGACAAATATTGATGCTTTATGTTTAATATTAGTGAAACCAAACTCAACATAGAGCATGATGATAAAATATTCTTTGAAAAACAAAATAAAGCTTATTACTTGATTTAGAAATTTTTGTAAAAACAAGATCTTAAAATCAAAAAATAAATGTATTAAAAAAAAGGGCTTGGAAATGTTCTGCAATAATCTCAGAATGAAGATGAATATAATTGGCCATGCAATAACTGTTCATGCTCATAAAAAATCCTGTGGGTTTATTAATAATATAATTAGCCTAAGTCCTAATTATGGGTAAAATTAAACAATTGGCTGCAAGTCAAAAGTAGAAATCTGGCAACCTCACAGTGTGTGTGTGTGTGTGTGTGTGTGTGTGTGTGTGTGTGTGTGTGTGTGTGTGTATATACAGTGTGTGTTGTGTTTGTTGGTGTTGGGAGGGTTTGTGGCCAGTTTGTACAGACTGTGAGGTGTTAGAGGTTGAAGAACTGGTCTGTGTGTGTGTGTGTGTGTGTGTGCACGTGTGTGTGTTCACGTTGTGTAGACTCTGGACCAGTTCAGCAGCTCGTGTTTTGATTGTGGCTTTGGAGAATGTGCTGCCTTTCGCTCACACATTCCTGCAGCTTATAACAGCGTGTGAGCAGTCAGGCTTAAAGAAGAGCAGGAACCCATGCTGTTTTTTCTGTTCTGGAACGTTCCGACACTGCCGGGGAATTAAATAAATATCTATGATGTTCATATACACTTCAGCACTGATTTTAGAACCAGGGTTAGACTCCAAGCATGTGAGCTGGAGATGTTCATGTACACAGACGATTCAGAGATGAAGGTTTTCAAGTACAATCAGAAAACATGGTAATATTTATTTGTGAATCAAAACATTAATACAAGAAAATCATCTTAAAGATGGACTGCTACATGGTGAGCTGCTTGGTGTTGGTTGGGTGTGTGTGTGTGTGTGTGCGCGTGTGTGTGTGTGTGTGTTAAATATAGTACATAAATCC
>JBCEWE010000050.1:700368-770368 GCA_039877035.1 Silurus lanzhouensis
TGGGGTACAGTCAGCTTTCACATTCATTCATGTACTATAGAGTTGGAGCTCTATAGCAGGAGATCTTCCACTCCATTCCAGCGTTCCAATGTTCCTGCTCATCTCTGCATAATGAACAATATTTTCTGAATTTGTTGCCGATTTGTTCTTGTGTTCGTGCGTGTTATAATAACAGTAGTATGTTTTGACAGAGGGTTCAGGTGTGTGTGTGTGTGTGTGTGTGTGTGTGTGTGTGTGTGTGTGTGTGTGCGCGTGTGTGTGTTGACGCACGTTTGCTCCCAGTACTTCCAAACGTTATAAACAGCCACGCCCAGCTGTACAATAACACACTCACACACAAACACACACATAATCTCTCTCGCGTTCCCTCTTTCCTGTTGGACTGGTGTGTGTCGGTGTGTGAGCCGCAGGGGACGGTGCAGAGGAGGGTGTGGACCTCAACACCACCCATGTGCCTGCACGCAGCCTCGCACACACGCCGCTTTATTTTTTTATCCATTTATAGTTACCTTTAATGCGGAACATTTCTGTTACGGCTCTATAAACACCACATCCCACATGCCAGTTGGATTTCTCCCAAAGTGTCGATTTCCTATCGTATAAGAAAAAGCTCAAACGCAAAGAAATTGCAGTACAGAGAATTGCAACATTGTTTATTTTCAAATAAATAATATTCAAATGCAAGAAGGGGGTGGGGCTTAGCAAAAGAGTCAGTCAAACTTTGAAGGCGCTACTGTGTATCCGTGATGGTTTATGACTTGGATGAATCATCTGGCAATTACATGTTTTATTCAAATGTGTTGATAATGATGTACAGTATCTTGTGGGCGTGGCCTAATGACACTATTCTGTACATGTCTGAGATCAAACACTGCATTGGCAAATGTATTGGGACACTTGACATTTCCAGGCAAATGTGGTTCTTTCCGAAACTTGTGCTTTTTCACTGAACTAATAGACCCAAAACTGTTCCAGCATGACAATGCTCCTGTGCACAAAGCCAGCTCCATGAAGATGTGCTTTACATGGTTTATAAGATCTCCTGCTAAAGAGCTCCAACACCTTTGGAATGAAATGGAACAACACCCCAGGCCTCCTCAGCACACCTGACTTTACTAACACCCTTGTAGCTGAATGAATTGCCACAAATCTCCACAGAATCTTGTGGAACATCTTTCCAGAAGAGTGATGGTTATTTTAACAGCGAGCAAAGATTAAATGTGGGACATATTGTACCAATGTTATGCTCAGGTGTCTTTTAGCCATATATTGTATGTTACTATGTGCAGATTGAAGCATTAATTTGTTCAGAATTTAAAATTATTTCGATTGTGAATTGCAGGTGCAAATTTTTTCTGTGTTTTTGTGTTGGCAGGAACATCACACCACAGTCCTACCTGAAGGTCTATCACAAAGACCCCAATCAGGCTTTTAATCACAACACGAGAAACAACAATGGAGATGGCAGAGTGAGTAAAACAACACACACACACACACACACACACACTCACACACACACACTCACACACACACACACACACACACACACACTCACACTCACACACACACACACACACACACACACTCACACTCACACACACACACACACTCACACACACACACACACACACACACACACACACACACACACACACACACACACACACTCACACACACTCCCTACAGACAAATTCATACTAATGTGTTTATAGCAGAGCTCATATAGATTAGATCCCTAAACGAGGTGGGCTTTAGGACCAGAACAATCACATAGTTTTTTCTTTCTGATGTCATTAAACTGTCTATTTTAACTTAAAAGAGGAAACTTGTGTTAAATTTTGTTCGTATTCTTCCACTTGCTCTGTTGTTTTACTTTTAGAGCAGTAAACGCAGTAACACACAGCTTCAGGGGGCCAGACAGTGGCATTAGCATTCCTGCTAGCATGTGGAGCGGATTAGCCGCCGTAATTGGAACCAGACTCGCTGTTATTTGGGGTCTAATGAAAGCCATGCGTAAAGACTTTACAGGAACTTTTTATCGTCACATTTCGTAGTATCGCTCCGCTTGACTGCGTATAAATCGGCGACATTTTATCTAGTGTTTCTCATCATGCCAGGTTTGAGAAAGGAGTAAAGTTAGCAAAGAATATTAAGCTAATTTTATTTATATATTAAACAGTAACATGTTAACGTCGCCATTAAGAAAGTCCAAAGGACATCTGTGTGATTTATGAAGGTGATGGTTAGGATAGTTTTATAGTATTATGGTAAATTAAATTATAAATAAATTAGAAGTCATGAATTATTCAGATTTTAGGATCAATGTACAGGAAACAATTAGAATTGAATCTTCAGACACCACACACATGTTTGGAATATGAATAGGGGAACAACAGCATTTACATCAGCATTTATGTAGGAGGTTGGGCTAATTTACATTTTAAGTTGGACCTGAAGTCTAACAGAGACAACGAAAATAAAGACGATTCGTGACACAGCAGGTCTGTGATTCAGAGTCTAATTGGTGAAGCAGAGTTTTTGTTACCACAGAAACGAAGGCCAAACCGAACTTTAATCCGTTTAATTAGTTCTTATTTACGTAAACGGATCTTTCATCACCACCCTCTTTCTTCTCTCAAAAAAAGTGTTGACAGATCACCTTCAGCTTGCCCTCTGACTGCTACAAAGCCCTGACACTGGAGACTCCTTCTATCCATGTTACATAAACATCTCCTAACATCTCTGAACAAAATAGGTTTGGCATGCAATCTTTTTTTTCTTTTTTGATCCGTTCTTTTATTTATTAGCGCAGTCTCTGTTTAGTCGCTGTGACTGAGCTGTTGCTAGAGGAATCATTTGAGTCAGCACCTTCTGGCCAATCAGAATCAAGCCTCGGGCAGCAGCAGAGCTGTGGGATGAAATACGATGCGCCGAAGTCGTGATTCTGCAGGCTGCTGTTTTTCTTCCGTCTGATACTCAGGCAGTTAAAAGACGCCAGCGATGTCGATTAGGGGACGCAGTGTTACCGCAAAATGTACTTAATAACAGTGAGCGTGTGTTTGGCTCTCTGTCTGAAACCATCACACACACACACACACACACACACACACACACACACACACACATGGAGGAATGACACCAGATGCTGATTCGCACAAAAGCGAGCTGTGTAATGAGCAGGGTTTAAACCAAGCGATGAACCAAAACGGCACCCGAAAATTTTCCAGCAAATCAATTTTTCCTTTCATTATTTCTAAACTGGAATTCCTGCATGAGTGTGTTTTTGTGAGTTTGACTCGCTCCGAGGTCGCGACCTTTGACTTTTGACTAATGACAGAGCACACAGTCTGACGTGTGGCTCATGACTCACGCCTGCTATGGACTGATGTTATCAAACTTCACCAGGAACAACAGGAAATACTCGATTTTAACAATGAAGAGGAAATTTCTTTCAAGCTAGCAAAGAACTTTATCTTAGCTATCAAGTAGCCATATCCTTGATTGTAATGCGAACACGATCGCCAAACACATTGCAGTGTTTTTTACATATTAACCATTAACAATTCTTGCCAAGAATTCACACAGACATTATACTGAAAAGCAATTATAAACTAGCAAGAAAATAATAGCATCATGACTAGCATGCTAATAATATTAGCTAACCTAAAAACAAAATAATTAAACCAAAATACACTTGTTAGCATGCCGAGTTATGCTAGCGAGTCATGCCGAGTTATGCTAGCAGCGTTATGATCATCGTGAAACTTCAGACTTTGTTAATTCTTGTGGTTTTGTTCACAGTTTTATTCCTAATTGTTTATTGTCCTCTAAGCTGACAGATTTTTCATTTAGGGAATCTTTAGCTGATGAGCTTTATTAGCCACATGTGTTTCGGCATACAGGACTGAAGTCTTCATTAAACAGAACATTAGCTCCAGCGATGGAGTTTAAAGGAACACCTGGTTTAAAGAAAAACCAGCAGTGAGTCATTTTGTGAGTCGACTCGTTGAACTCGGCTGTTGAAAATGAGGCACACGATTTGATTCGCTAAAAAGAGTCGATTCTTTTCAGAATTATTGACACGTTAGAGACGAGTAAATGGCGTTTTGTAATCACTTATCATCCCGGTGTCAATCCTGCCACGCCCATTTTCACCACAGAACAAAACCGCAGTACGTTTTCAACAGGCAAACAGGCGAAAGCGTACGTGTGTCGACACGCTGATTAACATCCCACACCTGTTTGTCAAGGCCATTAAACCACTCGCTGTCTGGATCTTGTCTTTCAGCACTTCAGCTGCAGATTTCATCTCATCACGGGGTCGAATGAGGCGTTTAAAGCACAGAGTTCGTTTCGGTCGGTTCCTGTGAGTTCGAGATGAAACCCAAACACTGGGTTTTTTTCCAGATCGTGTCGCCGATTCTCCTGCACGCAGGCGTGTTAACGATCTCACTGTTTTACAAGCCACAAGCTCACAGCAGAAATGTGAACCGTTACTCGAGTGGTTCATGTGCAGCAGAGTGTAAGCACCTGTTGCAACACGCCTTCCCCCAAGGATTATGGGTAATTGTTCTGCAGTAGGAGTGCTGCACTGACTCGTCTTTATCTTTTTGTTTTATACAAATTGTACAAGAGTTTATTAAAGAAAGAAACGCTGTTTGTGACCTCCAGTGAGTGAAGCACAAAGGCAGGGGTGAGCTCGAGATTCAAATCATTCGAAAAAGAAATTTCTGAAAATAAAAGTATAGTTGTTTTTTTGTTGTTTTTTTGCAGATTATGCAAGGTTTTTTTGGTTTAATGAGTTTACTGTAGAATTTTACTGTGGTGACAATTTTATTTATACATTTTTACACATTATAATGCATTTTATATGAATAATATTAATAATAATAAAGAAATCATTATAATACATTTAAAAATGTTAAATGTGTTTTAGGAAAATGTAAAGAACAATGTAAGGAAATAGAACAAATAACAAACGTAAATGGACAGTGGTTTTTATATAATATAAAAATAAATAATTAATAAACTAGTAATAATATAAGCAAAAAATAAATAGGTGCCCATCAGGAAAAAAAAACAATAATAACATTTAAAATGTAAAAATGTTTCTAAAATATCAACAACAACAAAAAATCTAGGTATAATTAAAAACATTTAAATGAGTTTATTTATTCTATTATTATTATTACTATTATTATTATTATTATTATTATGCAGTTTGGGGTCTCAGATTCCCCCAGGTTGTAAAATCCGTCACTGATGGATGAGACAGTGAGGGTTTTACTCCGGGATCATCCTGCAGTCGCTCGCAGTATCACTCTGTGTTTGTCTCGGCTGAGGCAGGTCCAGACAGAACCGGCGCTGTGTCTCTGCTCAGCCCTTTGTTTCCGTGTCTATTTTCAATCCTAATCACGACAAACACAGCAGCCGGATTCTGTTGTGTTTCTAGAACTGGTTATTAATGTGAACAGGGAGTCGTTTAGACAGGAAACGGTTTCATCTATTCGTTCTTTTCAGACTAAAATTCCTCGTTAATTCCTCCAAAACTTGGTTCATTGAGGCTCGTTGTTTCTCACAGACAGGTTAATCCTCCGGTATGGAGGTGTGCTGCACACACACACACACACACACACACACACACACACACACACACAAAAACACACGTTTATAGTTGCGTGCAAATCTCTCTCTGATAAACAAATGCAAATAAACGTAAACAGGCTTTCAGTCCCGTAACATCATGATGAGGTCTCTCTCTCTCTCTTTCTCTCTCTCTCTCTCTCTCTCTCTCTCTCTCTCTCTCTCTCTCTCTCTCTCTCTCTCTCTCTCTCTCTCTCTCTCTCTCTTTCTCTCTCTCTCTCTCTCTCTCTCTTTCTCTCTTTCTCTCTCTCTCTCTCTCTCTCTCTTTCTCTCTCTCTCTCTCTCTCTCTCTCTCTCTCTCTTTCTCTCTCTCTCTCTCTCTCTCTCTCTCTCTCTCTCTCTTTCTCTCTCTCTCTCTCTCTCTCTCTTTCTCTCTCTCTCTATGAAAAAAGTCTATGCATGAAGTACGTTTAAATCTTTACGTTCTGTTTGGTTAAAGTAAGTAAAAATATATTTTTAACTAAAGCAAACGAGGGTTTTTAATTGTTTTTAATTTTCTAAATAAATGTAAAAATATTATCTAAATTCATGTAAAAAGATTTTTTTAAGATGACTTGCATCATAACATAGAAGAGCCAATCGTGATTCCGTATGCAAATGCATGCTTTGCACACACCAAATTAAGGGGGAAGGACATTCTCTAATAAAGAAATGTTTATTCGCATATTCATATTCTCAGATTGCTCGTGAAAGACTTTACAGCTCCAGACAGCAGCAGGATGGTGGACAGCCTTCTCCACAGAGTCACATCCAGGGCTTACAGGGTTCTCTGTCTCCACCTCTGACTCGTTCCATTCCCACATCACCGCTAAAGTTCACCTACAACTCCCGCACCCTGCCGGCCGGCGCCATGCTTCCCCGTGAGCGCGCGTCCAGCACGCCGAGTTCCAGCGCCATCCTGGAGCGTCGTGATGTCAAACCGGACGAGGTGGTCGACCCGTATGGGTTTCCTGAGGCGCGCTTGAGCATGTCTGATGCCCCCGATGGCTCCATCTTCCACCAACACTCTCTCTACAGGCAAAAATCTCGCAAGTACAGCGAGAACCAACACAGCCCTCTGAGCCCGAAAAGCCAAAAAACTCCGCCCCCTTCCCCTCACAGGGTCAACGAGGTCAGGATGATTGACATTCACCCGGGACAGAACCCACACATGATGGTGGAGAGGACGGGGTCCCTGCGAAGATCTTTCAGGAAGGAGAGCAACGGGACACTGGAGGTGGCAGCGAGGCCCAGAGGAACCATGGCGTCCCCCGTGTACTCAGATTTACACGGAGAAAGAGCGTTCCAGGGGCTTGGACCATCAGCAAACCCTCAGAGGTGAGGCTTGGGTTCATATTTCGCTACTTCAGGACCTTGTGAGGAGACAGTGTTATTGTGTAAGCAGGTTTTATTTGCGTTGTCAACAATGTCACACACATTTCTGCTTCTTTTTACGTTTGGAGACGTATTTGCTCACGTCTGCCGTGGAGAAACAGGCAGGTATTGCAGCATTGCTGAGGCAAAGTTTACGTTGTGTTTTGTGTTGTTTTATTTGTTAAAACAGTTTGGGCAAAAATTTGCATGAATTTATATTCAACACAGTTTAGTGTCACGCTACACTATCAGCAGACTCGGCTAAGGGGCGGGGCTTAGATAATTGGGGTGGAGCTCTACCTCATAAGTGATTTGGATGATCATTTATGGATAGAATTAATTTTGCCATGCAAATGCTAGTCTCAATTTTAGAGTTTTTTTTTTTATAAAGATACATGTATAGTGCTTCACTTTCATTTGTCTCAAGCAGTTCACAGGAACACATTTTCCCAAAATCCCTAAAATTACTTCTAGTGAAAGAAATAATAAGAAATAAAATCCTGAACTCTTAAAAAATTGAACATTACGTGAAACTTTTTAAATCTTGATCGAGTTTATGTGAAAATTTGGAGATGTTTACATGAATATTAGAGGTGTTTAAGTTTACCTTAATAGTGTTTACGTAAATCTTAATAGCGTTTATTAGGTGTTTATGTAAATCTTAGCAATGTTTACAAGAAATTTGGAGCTGCTTACGTGAATCTTATTAATGTTTACATTGTCAAAGTGATACCTTTTAGAACAGTCGGTTAGCATCTCTAGCTAAAGCTACTGCCGCGTAGTTTTATTCCCCACGTCTCAGCAGTATGTTGTACATTTTCTTTTTTTCCCCTTCAGTAAGCGCATGAAGGCGATGGAGAAGCAGTTAGCCAGTCTCACGGGTCTCGTTCAGCACGCTCTCTTTAAAGGGACGAACTCCAGCGGAGGAAAAGATTCAGCGAGGTTCATGGAAAACATCAGCGTTCACTTTTATTAATGTGGTATTAATATTTGTGCAAACTGATATATTGTAAAAATAACCGAATGCAATGCTCTGTTTTCAGTGAGAAATTGATATCGGACTCTTTGGCTCAAGATGAAAACAGCAGCGGTTTGTATAAATTCTCCTCATTCATCAATTAATTTATTAATCGAACCGATTAATCGGTGGTTAGCTGTTAGCACGCTAGTTAATATTAGGGCTTTGGATGAAAAATGGATTCTCCCTGAGAATTAGTAAAAAATATGTATAAAAAAATATGTAATGTAAAAAAAAAAAAAAATGCAAATGTGAGTGTGTGTGTGTGCAGGAGACTCCCCCGTGGCTGTGTGTAAGAGTCCTGCTCTTCAGTCCGTGTCTCCATCATCTCCTCTAGTCAGAGACCCATCTCTCGGTCTCCTCCTCTCCACCTTCCACAGGAATGTCTCCACCCTCCGCCAGCAGCTCCATCAGATCCGACAGACTGAGGCATGAACGTGTCCATCACTACGGTCCTGTATGGTCCGTCTGAGAAACCATTGTGTACAGTTTGTGTGTGTGTGTGTGTGTGTGTGAGACTGTTGTGTTGCTTGGTGTCCAGCTGCAGAATCAGGTGGCGATGAGGACGATGCTGAAGCAGGCAGAGGAGGAACTGACCCTGAGATTGTGCGAGAAGCTGAAGATGATGGAAGAGCCGCTGAAGAAGCAGAGGAAGGACGTGGATGAGGAAAGACACAGATATGAGGAGATGGAAGAGAACATGCTGCTCCATCTGAGGTAAGGAGAAAAACACCGTTCTCCACATGGGCAGAAGGTTGTGAGTTCACATCCCTTTCACACTGTAACAGAAAAAACCCTGAGATCTCGAAGTGGTTATTTTTCTTGTAATCTCATTTCCTGAAATGTTTTTATTTCACTTACACCTCAGAGATCCACCAACATCACAGATTTCCTTAAAACCAGAAAACGTTTTGAACGGTTTAGTGTGTATTTGTGTGTAACACACTCAGAATGACTTGTATTTCAGCTCAGGAGTGTGACTGAGCAAAAGTAAGTACACCACCGTGCTAGTCTTCACCTCCCTAACACCTGGTGTGAATTTGGGTAAAATCTGAGAACGCTCAATTTTTTACTCCAAAAAGAGGTAAGGGGTTAGTGTGTGTGTTTTGGTGAAAAAATCAACGTTCACAGATTTTCCTCAAATTCACACCACGCATCATGGAGGTGAAGACAAACTCTTGGGTCCACTCATTTTTGCTCTCTCACACTCCTGAGCTGAGATCCAAGTTTCTCATTTCTCTCATTTGATCCTTCAGGCTGTATGTGTGACAACACAAGAGCCTGTTCTCCCACACACACACACACACACACACACACACACACGATTGTGCAACCATGAACTGTGTGTGTGTGCATGTGTGTGTTTGGCAATCAAATGCGTGTGACGTGTCCCTCATCCCCGGAGCTCAGGTTCCCCCGAGGCGGCTCGATCCCAAGCTGAAGGCAAACACGCATCATTTTCTCACACACGTTATTTTCTCACATCACGCGAGGAGTAACTGACATGCACGTGTGAGTATGTGTGGGTGGGTGTGTGTGTGTGTGTGTGTGTGTGTGTGTGTGTGTGTGTGTGTGTGTGTGTGTGTGTGTGCATGTGCCAGTCCTAATCCTCAAGACAAATGAGTTCAGGACTGTCAGCTTTTCTTGTCGCTGACCCGTGACTCTGACAGGAAATGTTTGCTGAAGCTTCCACACATTTTCGGCATCTGCTACGAACCTCAAGCGAACCTGAAGTCTTACACACCCAGATCTCTTTTTCCTCTTTACCTCTCTCTCTTTCTCTCGTTCACTCTCCCACAGTAAACACTTTCCAAGCGTGTCAAACAGGTTCCAACTCTCCACCTGTCTCACTACAATAAATCTCCTCTGCGCTGCTGGAAAAAAACATTTGGAGAAAATACGGAGCAGAAACTCTTTTTTTATTCTGATGTTGGAAGATGTGGTGTGTGTGTGTGTGTGTGTGTGTGTGTGTGTGTGTGTGTGTGTGTGTGTGTGTGTGTATGTGTGTGTGTGTGTGTGTGGTGTGTGTGTGTGTGTGTGTGATGTCAGGGTTTGGGTTATATTATTGTATAATACTGTTATACTGCTCGTTTGCTTTTTGATGAAAAGTTGGTTGAAAGTGTCCAAAAAAAGCTGTTTTATATATTTAAATCGAATAAACACTTTATTAACACTCAGAATATATTTTTGAAAATTTAAATTCACCAATAGATTTACATTATGTGCATCACACATATTATATATATATATATATATATATATATATATATATATATATATATATATATATATATATATATATATATATAATGTGTGTGTATGTGTGTGTGTGTGTGTGTGTGTGTGTGTCTGTGTGTCAGTCACACAAACCTCTATATGTTATTGAGAGTAATATTGTGTAAAATCAGACACTCATATCTCAGCTCTGGAGTGACAAAATGTAAGTCAGTAAGCCGTGTACCCCTGTGTTAGTCTTTACATCACTAATGCATGGTATGAGTTTTGGGGAAAATCTGAGGATGTGCACTTATTTCTGCTCTATCACAAAGATACAAGTCTTTTATTTTTAACATCTTACACTCCTCTACACTCTAACATTTGCTTCAGAATGTTTCACAGTTCTGACACTGGAGACTCCTTCAGGCTATATGTGTGACAACACAAAAGCCTGTTCTCCCACACACACACGCACATACACACACACACACACAAACACACATACACTGGTCGATTGTGCAACCATAAATTGTGTTTGACAATTAAATGTGTGTGATGGGTCACGCAGCCCAATTTGCTTTTGTAGCAAAGATAAAGAATAAAAAGGTTGAGAAGATTAAGAGAGGAAGAAAAGAGCGAGTGCAGCTCTATACACACTCTCCCCCAGTGTACCTCAAAGCTCAGTTCTGGGACCTCTTCTGTTCCTGTTTGAAATTAAGTGCACCCCTGTGTTAGTCTTGTGTGTGTGTGTGTGTGTGTGTGTGTGTGTGTGTGTGTGTGTGTGTGTGTATATATACATCATTAATTTTAATAGCTAAAGTGGTTTAAAGGGTTAAATTGGAAGCACTGACACCTAGTGGACCAGAATGTTAATGTTATCAAGATGCAAAAACTGATTGTGTGATATGATGTGCCTATTATTATTATTATTATTTTTGTTATTGTTATTATTATTATTATTATTTGTTTATTGTTGCCTGCTGGGTTGTTCAGCAGGACAAGCTGTAAGACTTTCACACTCAGGTTTATTGTTTTATTTTGCTATCTCTCCGCTTGATGAGATGCAGAAGGGGTTGTATTTAATGCAGGATTTATTTAATGCTCTAATATGCTGCATCATTATTTCAGTGAGTTGGAGCAACATGTGGAGCAGCTGAAGAGGAACTCCGGCTCGGCTCAGAGACCCGTCACGATGCGGGACGTGGAAGACGGGGCGGTTAATCTGAGGAAGGTTGGAGAGACTCTTGCCACGCTGAAAGGTGAGTGGCGTGACCATGCAGGCGGTGAAAGTGAAAATAATTGGTTTAAAGCTGCAGAGATCAGACACATGCAGGAAAAGTGCTGCAGCTTGTTTACATTGTGTTTGCCCTGAAACCAAAAATATTAATAATGATTGTGCGCATGTGTGTGTGTGTGTGTGTGTGTGTGTGTGTGTGTGTGTGTGTGTGTGTGTGTGTGTGTGTGTGGTCAGGAGAGTTCCCAGGTCTGCAGTCAAGGATGCATGGGGTGTTGAGGATGGAGGTGGAGGCTGTGCGCTTCCTGAAGGAGGAACCTCAGAAGATGGACAACATGCTGAAGAGGGTCAAAGCCCTGACTGAAACTCTCAGCTGCCTCAGGATGTAGGACACTCACACACTTACACACTTACACACACACACACACACACACACACACACACAGACTTAAATGTTTTTTTACTACTCTGTAGACATAAGTGCGTGTGTGTGTGTGCATGTTGAGCAGAAGTGCTACAGAAGGCTCGATCCGCACCGACCCAATCTCCATGAAGCCTGAGTCACCCGATTCCCCTGAACTAAAGCAGGACTCAACCACGTCTCAGCAGCATTTATCCTCAAACCCCGCCCACTTTACTGTCTCCTCTTCTTCTAACCCCGCCCACTGTGAGCTCATCTCCTCCTCTCCCATCATGGTACAAAGAGCCTGCAGCTTGGCCCTGATCCCCGGTCACGTTCGAGACGCTCCAAACGAGGTCACTGTGAAGGTCCACGGGGAGGTGAGGGACACCCCGAACAGAGAACCTGCAGAAAGAGATGAGGTGAGAAACTGCAAGTCTCTTTCTTCTCCACAGATTGGACCTCATCCTCACATCATGCCATGTTTTCCTTTACATTCTTCTATTTTTATCCTTCTCTAATTCACTGAGACAATGTCTACTGTGAAAAGTGCAATAACAATAACCTTGAACTCGACCTTTCTGCCTTTGTTTTTCTTCTCATTCTTACTTTGTGTGTGTTGATGCTTTTTTGTCCTTTTTTCTGAATAGTATTACCTGTATGACTCATGTGTCCTTGCAGGGGGTGGACAGGAGACAGGCCGAGGCAAAAGCAGACATGGAGCTCATTTTGCAGCAGGCTCAAGCCAACCTAATGAAGAACATACCTGAGCTGGAGCTGACCAATCAGGAGAAGAGCAGAGCCTCGGCTACTGCTTCTACCTGGCTTGAGGAAGTGGACACTCCTCATTCTCCACGTCCAGGTCTGTCTTAAGTTGTGAAACTCAGACGACCATCTTTATAAATAAGTCTGTCTCAATAAAAGAAGCGTGTCCAGAGGGGGAGAAATAATTGGGCCTGGTTGAGTTTGCAACCAATGAGAAATTAAAAGGGGGCGGGGCTTAATTCAGATTATGTTAGAGTTGGTCTCGCAAATTATTTTCTATAGAAATAAACTAAAATACGTTTGATTATATAGAAGGCTGCTTTAAATCTACATTGGGATTGTGATCATGTTTCTAAATGCATTTCACGTCTCTCGTGACTTTAAATTAATCTTCACGTGTCACTGAGACATTAGAATCCCTCACACTTTCCATGAACGCTTTGTTTTTTTATGTTTGCTTTTTTTGTTCGTACCCACAGAGGCCACCGCTCCAGCCGAACCAGTAGCAGATAAACCGGTCCAGACCGGCTCAGAGTGTGTTCATAAACCTCCTATAGAGAAGCCTCCCAAAGCCAGCGTGGACCGAGGACCCAGTCAGGATGCAGAAAGCAAATCTCCACCTCCTGCTCCGCCCCGCAGGTTCTCAGGGACGGGGCTGACGACCGGACGCTCCGGAGAGGTCATCTACACCTCTCACAAGGATCCTGCCCCTCCTCAGGTGTGTGATGGTTAGAGAGAGTGAGAGTGAGAAAGAGAAAGTGTGAGAACGAGCTTCCCCACATTCCCAGACACATTTCTCATTCTTATCAGAGCGTGAATATTGTTTAGGTTGAGGTTGTCCCTCAGGCACAAATCTGTCCTGGGCATTTAGGTTTATTCCGAGCGTTTCACAAACAGTAAACTGATTTCCAAAAATACTGTACATTACACACCACCATGGGCTCAAACCACATCCTGAGTTTAAAACATAACCGTGACGAAGAAAACACTGTGCTGAAGTGTTCCAGTGATCGGTTAGTTATAGTGCTCTTAAGTACTAAACACTGACTGGTCAGAAGGTGTGGATTAGTTTCCTGTTTTAGAAGATCTAACAATAGAGCAGTTATTAATTATATTTGTTTCTATAGTAAGAGCACAGAGGCTCTATAAGTAAGAGACGCTTCACATAAACACGTTTAAAAAGATTACACTCATTGTTGCATAAACATTTGCACATTCCAAACTGAAACTTTCAACACAGCGATTTTCCCAACAGTCAGGTTTGTTTAATCAGCAGGAGCCCGAGGAGGTGGACGTCGCTTTCCAATCCAAACCGCAGCGAGTTCGTCCTGAGTTAAAACCCAAACCACGCACACTTCCTCCAATCAACGCACGTGAGCAGGAGGAGGAGGAAAGCGATGAAGATAAGATCATAGCAGAACTGCAGGTGAGTAGTTGAAATATTTTACAGTCAGGTAAACCCTCTCCAACCCACCCAGTCAGGTAAACCCTCTTCACCCCACCCAGTCAGGTAAACCCTCCCCATCTCACTAAGTCAGGGCAAACAATTCCCATTTATCCAGTCAGGTAAACCCTTTCCATTGCACCCAGTCAGGTAAACACTCTTTACTGCACACAGGCAGGTAAACGCTCGGCCTGAGAAGTTATGAAGTCAGCATTGGCAAAGTGTAAAAATAACACCTTGTCCAACGCACGTTACAGGGGTGGAGGTGTTTTGTAACAAACACAGGTTTAGATGTGAGTCACACCCATGCTGACACCAGCACTCTCCCTTTAGGCATTATCTTACACTGTTAAACTCTGAAGTGTTCCAGAAATGTGTGTTTACTGACCTCTAGTGGTCAACTGAGTTTTTTCACATTTAATCTGATATTGTACCTTGACCAGTCTAATAAAAAAAAAAAACTGCATGATGGCCATCAACTTCTGAATGGATGTGTCTGTTATATGATATGCAATTAAATACAAAAATTGAAGCCCTTAAAGGTCTAATAGTGTGTAACGTTGACACACACTCCACTCCAGGTGTTTGAGAAGTGCCTGGTTAAAGACTTAGAGCCCAGATATGTTGTTGACCTGACCACCCACGTGCACCCTGACCGAGAGCTGGATCCGGCCTTCTCGCTCTCCTCGTACGACCCCAAGGTAACAGGTTCAGACTAGCGCCACCTAGCTGTAACGCTGATGCACAGTATCAACGCTTCTCAACATCACATCACTCTTTTTAACCAACATGACTAACATTTAGCTTTAACCCTGCTTTAGCTTCGAGAGACACATCGGTATGCTGAAGAATCTGTAACTGCAAAAACACTCACACTCGTGCCTCTGCTGGTCACTGGACCAAGGAATGATTTAATTACTCATTTCCTTCTACTCGGGTATTTGCCGTGTTTTACTTTGTGTGATAATGAAGTCCGGAATTTATCAGGTTTCCACCACAGGAGCTGAGAAGCTCTGTAAAGAGTTTTTTTAACCCTAACCCAGATTGTCACACACTAAGTTTGAGGAATGTTGAAGATATTGTGTATAATATTAAATAGGAATCTCATCTATATCTCTGATCTCTCAGGACATCCTGGATTAATAACATACATTTCTTTCCCACTAGGATCATCTGCATGATCCAATGAATAACTGAGAAAAACATAAACTCATTAATGTCTCTCTTTATCTCCTCTCCAGACTCCTTTCAGGCTGCTTGCATGATTTCTTCCAAAAATTTATGGATAAAGCTCGTTTTTTTTTTATTACATGACTGCATCATGTTGTAGCTTTTAAAATCTGTTGGTGAAAATAAGATCTTGCATGTTTCATTCTGTCTTTAAAAAAAAATGTCAGAACACAGCTGTTCATGGCGAAGAGGGAAAACATTCTTCTCATGCTTCACCTGGATCTGGGGTAAACAATTTAACGCCAATTTGTCCTTCATTTTTCTAAACTGTCTGCAAGCCAAGTTGCATTAAAAATTCTGCTTGTTTATTATCAGGTCATATATTACATCACTGGCACGGCAAAAAAACCCAGCGGCAATCCACTGGCAGGACCTGAAGCACAAAACGAGCCCCAGGAAGAAGTCGTTTCCTCGTCTAAGGTGGCGCATCCGAATTCTGCTGATTTTACCCAACAGCCGAACGTACTAACGCCATCTGACTTGACTTTAGATTCCCCTAAATCAATAGAAGAAAGCACGAAAGTGTCAAGTGACACTCAGAAAATCTATGCAAGTCTTCCTGAATTTCAGAAGAACAACAGCATCGATGAAGCAATGATTCCAAAAGAGTCGTCCGAGAGCATGACCAGTAAGCCAGAGAATCCGGTGTTGGTTTCTTCTGAAAAACTATCCAACAATGGATCGGAGGTACAGACGGCTAAATCACTGGTACGACCAGAAACGTTGATGTTATCAGAAGAGCCCATGAATCAAGAAGACAAACAGCAGGTGGTATTGAGATCGTCTAGGGGTCGACCTGGGTACAGTGAGGAGACCAGCTTGAGTCCTGACCTTCCTCCTGATGAGGGTCCTCCTCCATCTGACAACATTGCCTTCATGATCACCAAAACCAGAGTGCAGGCTCTGTCCACCGGGGAATACCAGCAGCTTGTAAGCTCCAAGGAACAAGACGTCGAAACCGTTAAAGTGGGAACAGATGAGACCATGTCCACCACGGAGAACAACGAGTTCAGCAAGAAACCGGTCATCATCGTCTTCGATGAGCCCATGGATATCAGACAGGCCTATAAACGGCTCTCGACCATTTTCGAGTGCGAGGAGGAACTGGACAGGACGCTCTCAAAGGAGCGCATCATCGAAGATCCTGAAGAGAATAATGAAGAAGTGATGGACAGGGATCAGATTGACAATCAGAATGAGTCTGGTGGCAGCACCAGTGGTAATCATCTCCAAGTGCCAAATCGACAGCAGAAACTCAATGACTTCTCTTCTATGGAGTCACAAGATGCTGCCCAATTAGACGTCCCCACTGATGCCAAGCAAGAAACCAAAAAGAAGTTTAGGTTTAAGTTCCCTAAGAAACAGCTGGCTGCGATTGGCCAGGCCCTTCGTACTGGTACAAAAACAGGGAAAAAAACATTGCAGGTGGTGGTTTATGAAGATGAGGAGGAACCAGATGGTACAGTAAAGGAAGCAAGAGAAGCCAAGAGGTTTGAGATTAAATCCAGTATAGACTCCGTCAGTCCTGACGTTTCAGCCAACGAGCCATCAGAATCCCAGGCCAGCAATCAGCAAACTTCTGTAGGAAGGACTAATGAGATCTGTCAAACTGCATACAAGACCTTAGACAGCCTGGAGGAGACCATTAAACAGTTAGAAACCACGATCACAAATATGGACCCTGGACTGCCCCCTGACACCATCAGAAAAGATCCGAAAGGCAAAAGAGTCGTGGAGAACCAAAAGGCGCAGACCGAAAGCAGTCCATCGAAGAAACCGGCTCCTCTAGGGCCAAAGCCTGAGAAGCCTCCTCAGAGGAAGAAGCCCAAAGTCCAATGTGTTCCTCGACCTTCTTCCTCACTTTGCACCGGCAGCACCAAACAGGTCTCGCCATTCAGCTCCTCTCGCCTGCCTCTCGGCGCTTTGAGTTTACCTCCGAGGTTCCGCCGTTCTAACCACTGACTTTAATTCAGTGTGAATGTGTGTGTAGGTGCCTGTGGGGTCACTTCACTGCGGGAAACCCTTTTTGTTCAGTCCTGTGTTTGATTTGTTTTATGATTTGATGGGTTGCTCTTCTTGTCTTTACCACTTGGCTTTTTGACCTGGTGATGGTATTCCCTTATCCGACTGATTTCCTTTGATCTTGAATATGACCGATCACGTGATTGTGCATGATCACATCAGCATGCTGGCTGTACTTTCTGGGTTTTTGAAATCCTATAAATCAACTGCTCTTTCACTCTCCTTCAGCTCATTCCTCATTTATTTCCTTTGCATTTTTTTCCAGAACTCCAGCGGTTCCTCTTCAACAAACCGAGTCGCCTCGCCAAGATCACGGCAACAAGCAGGAAGTGTGGAAAAACCTCCAAAACCACCGAAGCTTCAGGATTCGCAGAGCCAGTTCCGACAGGTGGTTCTGTTGTAGAGCTACCTGGATGCAGGACGTTCACGTGCAGGGGCTGAAGATGCAGAATCCTGTCAGCCTCGTTTTGTCTCCAGACATCAAAATGTTTGGTGGTTTCTGAACTACTCATCAGAACGTTGATGGTTCAAAAACCAAGATGATGGATCTTTGAGAAGAAGTTGCTTTGAAAAAGCCAAAAAAAAAAAAATTCAGTGGTTATGAACAGAGGGAGGATTAATCACAGCACTGAAAGGGTTAAAGCGCTCGCTGTCTACTCCTGGAATGTGCCAAAGTTTCTTTTGCAGTTATTATCATTTCCAGAAGAAATTGCATATTTACCCAGCAAGCATTTTTGCTGCAGTGTTACAACTTGGTATTTATATTCATTGTACACAATTTACTTAAACGACACGCAAACGTTTTTTGTTTCTGTAGGAGCAGCTTTAAAAATGATAGAAACCATTTAACCTGCTTCGCCTCGACATCTGCGACTTTATACTTCAGGGGCTCAAGGTGAAGGTTCTTGTCTGAAAGTTCTGTTTACACCGACAGCAAGTTGCGTCTCGGTTCATATTAAAGAGAGTTGATGATTTTCAGGAAGACGTGGCGGAGCAACTGTTGTTGACGTGGACCAGGTGAATGACCTAATAAAGTTTATGCAAATGAGCAGAGATGCGATCGAGGGATAATTCAGTCTTTGCCCCCCCGGAGCTGAAACCTTCTCATTGTTCTTATTTGGTTTCAATATGAGAAAACTGGTTCAGTTCTGGAATTATTTTGTGCACTAAAGCCGCGATTTAAGGAACTCTTTACTAGCTCTCGTATTGGTGCTTCTGGCGTAGGTTTTCCGTTTGAGGGTTTGGATTAGATTACTTCAGATAAGTTTAGTTTAGATTAGATTATTGGAAAGTTGTGTTTATTTTAGAGGTGTGAGAATTACATGGTTGGAATGTAACCTACGTGTACAGATGATTTTTTTTCTGAAAATGAGAAATCATTCTTATCTTCATCAGAGAAAAAACAGAGAACGAACTCAACAGTGTGTCATTAGTGTTTTTATGTTTGGGTTTCAAAACACTGCCAGATTTATCCAACATTATTCTTTTGAACTATTTCACTTTAAAAACCAAAGTTATTGAGACTCACGTTGTGTTTGTAGAGAAAAGAGTGTGATGTTTGAATATCATAATATTGAAATACCCTGAGTAGTTTATAGTTCATCTTTTAGTGTGTTAAACATCATACACAAAATCTGATGTGTTGATATCAGAACCTTGTTTTCACTTTCCTGGTCAAAGTTCTCTGCTATGCATGTTCTAGGTATTTTCATTATAAACAGTCTAATTTTTTGCACAAAGCTCCAGCTGTAAATATGTTTTTGGGTTTTGTAAAACACGTTCAGATGCTTTGCGGAGGAACGAAAGACTCGTATAGAAAAGGTGTCTATGCAATAAAGTGTCTGTCGCTTAGCACTGCTCTTTGTGTTCATTTCACAAGCTTGTGTAAACAGATACAGCACACTGATTAAATTCCTCAGAGGAACATGCACAAGGACGCTGCTGCCCAGAAGGATTCACAAACTCCAGGAGAAAAGCTGACGCAAAAAAAAGTGCAGGGAAGAAGACAAAACAAAAAAATATATTTTTAACAACCAAACATAGCTCAAGAGCTGGAAAGTCAAGGTTTTTGAATGAAAAACATTCAAAAAGCATGAATTTTTTTATACCAATTTCATGCAATCTACCAATGTTTTTCCTTTTACAGCCATGAATTTAGCATTTATAAGTTCATTTTGCACCAAAAACACTGCCAGAAATACTAGAAAAATACATTACAACCCCACACTGGATTAGTTTTTTTTCTCTTGCTTTGGAACTGTATATAAATGTAGGCTTTTCCAGCCACGTGTCTCCTCCCCAGACTTTTAGCATAAAGTTAAAGGCACACAATTGTATTCGGATGATTCTGGATGTGGTGGAATAAAATTTTCCCTTCACTTAAACAAGGAGACCCAAACCTGTTCCAGCATGACAACGTCCCTATGCACCAAGCCAGCTCCATCAAGATCTGCTTTTGATGGGTTGGATTGGAAGCCCTCCTGCTAGAGCCCTCCAACCAGACTGTACCACAGGGGCCTTCTCGTGCAATTACTAACGCCTTTGTAACTGAATGGATCTGCAGAAATCTCCAGAAAATCTAGTGATCTAGTAATCTTGACAACAAATGGGGAATTAATGTGGAATGGGACGTTAAAAAATAATTACATACCAATCTTAGATTTCTACAAAGGTATACCCAGATACCGTTATGAATAGTGTGTGAGTCCCACACTGTTCGCTAGAGGGCAGCACTCTCTCACTAATCTAACAAAACTGAGCATGCGTCACTAATGTAAAACATTTAACAGCTTTGTTGAACTGAAGAGGAGGAATTTAATGAAGTACAAATACTTCCTTACTGTAATCAAGTAGATTTTTCTGGTATCAGTTTTTTACTTCACTATTTATTTTTCACTTTCACTCATTATATTTTTTACATAAATATCTGTATTTCGACTTCTTACATTCTGAAACCAGGCTCTTGACTTTAGTTTTAATATATTTGGTGACATCATCAATATTTCATCTTCTCACTGCGCCCTTTTTTAGCACATCAACCACTTTCCTGTCATTGTGCAGCTTTTTTAATCTCCCACTGGTGGATCATTTCCTCCCTCACACCACAGAAGTAGACTAGTTTCTGAAGCTCACAGTGAGCAGTCAGAAGGCAGTAAGAAGTCTGGGGTTAACGTGGATGAGACAGAGGGAGTCAGTGATGAGAACATGATCATCATCATCATCTTTTCTCTGCTTGTGGTCTATATGGTGGATCTTCAGTCTGGATACATTCATTAGGTAACAAAATGTAAAATTTGTTTTTGTATTAAGATATTAATTATGGCTGTTAAAATGCAAAATAATTTTAACGGTAAAAATTTTAATAACGTGCAATTAACCGAAAATTTATTTTAATCAGTAAACATTAGTTTTACTGATGCACCAAGTCTCAAATCAGCACCAAAATCCGCCATGATGCACACAAATACCCCTCTGGGGTCGACAAACACGCCGACGCGTTTGTTCTCATAACGTTAAAACAAACGAATTATTTTATCTTCTTTTTATATTGTACAGATAAGAGCAACACATCACCCATGTAAATGGTCTACTTTTATTTGTATACACTCATAATAACAAAACGCTGTGCGTTTGTAAAATAAAGTAAACCGACAGGGGGCGCTCTCTGCCGTCTCTGTCTGTCATTTCTATTCACAGACACACAAGTAAAAGAACCTGAATCTCAATAAATATTTATCTCACAGACATAATACATACATGAATAGAAAACTTGAAATGTCTGTCAAATGCTCTCTGATTCTGTAATCCGTATGAAAGTTAGAAGAGTTACTGTTTTTCTGGTATCACCTCATTAACCGTCCGTGTGGAAACATAGCAACAAATATCCATTTGGTGTCCTGATGATTTATGTAATTTAAAACACCATAAATTCTTTACACCATTTACAAGAATATTTTGTCTTTATGCTCTATGTTGAGTTTGGCTTCACTACTAATAAACATATTGTTATTGTTGAGATGGTTCTCACACTGGACGACCTCTCCAAGAACTAAGTTTCATTTGGTCATGATAAAAATCTAACACATTTGTACAAGATTTCCTGAATTCTGATTGGTCCATATCAAGGTTATATATGATAAAGTTTTTATGCAAGGAACTGTTTACTTAAGTTCTATGGAAGGATTCTCGTGTGTCAGCCCGAAAGCTGTAGTTTTACCTTTTTGGACATGTTCAGAACATCTGTCCTTCTGATCCAGTTCAGTTCTTTAAAGTTGGTGCTTCACTGACTGACACTTCTACACAAAGTGTTTCCTTTTACATTTACAGTCTCATCCAGAGCAACTATAATGATCTCATTTATACACCTGTAACTTGGTGGTGCTGAGATTTAAACTCACAACCTTTTCCATCAGATGGCATTGTATGAGGAAGTCAGGCGTTAGAAAAGTATTTGAGGGTGGTGCAGGACATGTATGAGGACAGTGTGACAGCAGTGAGGTGTGCAGTAGTACCGAGAGACTGGTGGAGGTTAGACTGCATTAAGGATCGGCTCTGAGCCCTTTCCTGTTTGCAGTGATGGACATGTTGACGGACGAGGTCAGACAGGAGTCTCCATGGACTATGATGTTTGTGGATGATATTGTTATTTGTGGTGAGGTGGAGCAAGTTGTGAAGATCCTGGAAAAGTGGAGGTACACGCTGGAGAGAAGGGGAATGAAAGTCAGTAGGAGTAAGACAGAGTACATATGTGTGAATGAGAGGGGGGGCAGTGGAGGGGTGCGGTTGCAGCAAGAAGAGGTGGAGAAGGTGGAGGAGTTCAGGTACCTGGGGTCAACAGTGCAAAGTAATGGAGAGTGTGTTAGAGAAGTAAAGAAAAGAGTGCAGGCAGGGTGAAGTGGGTGGAGAAGAGTGATAGCAGGAGTGATTTGTGATAGAAGAGTATCTGTGAGAGTGAAAGGGAAAGTTTATAGGACTGTGGAGAGACCTGAGATGTTGGATGATTTAGAGACAGTGGCATTGAGTAAAAGACAGGAGGTGGAGCTGGAGGTAGCAGAGCTGAAGATGTTGAAATTTTCATTGGAAGTGATGACGATGGACAGGATTAGAAAACTTGTTTGTAAGACTTTTTGGAGACGTAAGGGAGGTGTGATGGAGATGGATTGGACATGTGCAGAGGAGGGACATGGGGTATATCAGTAGGAGAATGCTGAGGATGGAGTCACCAGGAAGGAGGAAAAGAGGAAGACCAAGGAGGAGGTTTATGGATGTGGTGAGGGAAGACATGCAGGTAGTTGGTTTGAAAGAAGCAGATGTAGAGGACAGGGGAGTGCGGAGACGGAGGATCCACTGTGGCGCCCCCTAATGGAAGCAGCCGAAAGAAGAACCACCTTTCCCTTCAGAAATCCGGCATCTTAACCACTGAGCTCCCACTTCCCTCCTGCTGGTACCGTTAAAATCGCAGATATCTCTGAGCTCTACTTTTTCACGACCGTCACAGCAGAAATCTCGCAGAGTTCTTGATATTCACTGCTTCACTCATTGTAACTAACAACTTCGAGACAGTGTATTGAGATATCAGAAGAGAACGGCAGTGCCTGTCTTTCCATCAGGATCTTAAACAAAAGTCTTCAAAAATGGGTTTTCGGGGGGTAAAAAAAAAAAAAAAGAGGCGTTTTGTAATGGTGCTCATGCCCCTCAGCGCTAACTTCATTTCAGCAGACACAAAAGCAATTATCATGTGATTGATGTAAAAAGTCATATACCTTTGTTAATGTATGTGGACAGAGAAATTCCTTCGAGACAAATGATTGGCACGTCTATTAATTTAGAGGATTTATTTCTCTTCTCTTGGGCCGGGCGTGACTTTTCTTTCTTTTTTGACAAGCTCGATTTAGTTTTACATAAATCATTAAACTGCTCATATGTATGTACTTCATTATAAAAGGGCTGAGGATACAGTTTGCAGTCATTAATCCTGAACGCACAGAAAGTCGTAGAGAACGTCTAGCGACTGGAAAGTGTAGCGTTTTAAATCCCAGCTGATTATTAATTACGTACATTTATTTATCCTGATTATTGAGCACTGTTTTTATCAAACAGGACGAATAAAAGACGTGTCTCCGCTCCTACGTGCTCCGTCTCATCTCCCTGAAATTAGTAATTAGCTCACTTCTTAATGAAAGTTAATTAGCTCATATGCAAATGTAAATCTGTGATTCCCAGAGCATTGTTCTGCCTAATTAGCATGTAATTTGTGTATTATAACACACTTACCACTAAGACAAGGCCAAACGCGGCGTCGCTGCCGAGAGGACGGTAATTAAAGCGCACATCCTTTTCAGCGTTTAAGGTTAATTACGGCGTCTCCTGATGTTTTATTGCAGCCGAGCGTCAACAGACACAAATCTTCCAGGACATCCAACAAACCAACAAGGAACTTAAGAGTTTAATCAAAGATCTGCACCGTTCATTTGCATTTTTAATTGCAATTAAAAATGTGCGGTGTGTCAATTAAGGGAAATAATTTGGTAAGAGTCGAGCCGCAGACAAATTCTTTGCAGCGTTGTTTAATTCTCGTTACGTCACAGAAAAAAAGCATATGTACCGAGTTGTATGATTTTTAAACAATTTGGTATATTAATTTTTAAGTTATGGTTTCTATAGTAACAGAGGAAAAAAAGGATATAAATAAAACCTTGAGCAATTGTTGTTTTCTGTTGTCTTCTAACCTGTTCAGGGTGCATTTAATGACTAATAATTAGCTGAGATGATTAGCGCAGTGGTATAAGAGGAATAAAGCACCTGGAGACATGTTATAGGAAAATATTGAATTTTCTGAACAAATATACTTCAGTAAAAGTCGGATTAAATTTTTTTGCACTTACACGTGCATTTTCATTGCTATGTTGTGCATCACAGGACGAGGTGGCAGCAATGATACCAGATAACAGACAAAACTGATTTCTTCTGCAGCATCTGTGTTTCTGTTTCGAAGCTTCGCAATAAAATTATCTGCTAACAAAAGCAGCATTCGGATGATTTTATATTATGGTTTACATCCAGTATCACCATTAAGGTCTTATAATTGAACGTATTGGACGACTCATTAAAGATGTTTTCATATTTAACATTTTATTACACGCTAAATTTTCCTCCTTTTTTTGGGTTCATTGCGAAAAATATTGCGTCTTAAATTTTCTATAGAATATATATAGCATATTTTAATACACGATAAAACCCACACACACGTTTTCCTTTTATAATAGTAATTTGTTTTATTTTATTCATGTCTATATATATTTTTGTAAATTGTATTTGATAATACAGTGATAAACTGTGGTGATTCAGAGGAAGAAAATTATGATTGCAAATATAATAAATAATCAGCAGTAAACAATAAAGTTTTTAATATATAACATTGATTTACTGAGACAGGAAAAAATTAATATAAGTCTTGAGTTTAAAAGTGATAATTCTTTTGCTTTATATTATTATTGTTACAAAAACATCCCAGGAACGACCTTTATCTAATATTTTAGAGGACATGATCCGAACAGCGAATCGACAAACCCTTGTCCCTGTAGCTTTAATATGACATGACCTTGGCTGTGTGCATTTTAATTTCTCCATCTTTAAAAGGGCACTAGCAGGGGTTCTTTCCCCCCTACAGCCCAGCGCGGGGGCACAGGGATTGCCCCGGGCAAAACGGCTCACAGCGCACAATTCCCTTCCACCGGTAAGTACCCGTAACACTTCATTAACAATTAATTGAATTCCGTCTATCAGGAATAAAGGTTTAAAGAGAGGTCTACCCCCCACCCCACACACACACACACACACACACACACACACACACACACACACACACACACAAAGAGGACCTACATTACTGTACGAGATGATCAGATCGCCAGTGAGTGAACTCGGCCTGAACTGACTGACTGGTCCTGAAATCAGATATACACATTATAAACAATTACTATTATAAACAATTATATAATAATACTGACATTCTTTCAGGTACCTTTTTATTCTTCATTCTGCCTTCCTAAGTTTAGACTAGTCCTTCTCAGATAAAGAATGCCAAAGAAGAAATTTTTTTTTTTTTTTTTTTTTTTTTAATGGTAGGAACCTCTGATTGGGCCACGAGGAAATTCTTTCTTGATTTTCTTCGTTTGAACCTATAAAAGCTTTCTTTTTTTTTTTTCCATACAAAGGTTTAATTAAAAAAAAACAAGTACACAGAATAAAAACAATATTGCCATGTAATCAAAAGTACAAATTACAAAGTAGAATACAGGTAACAGTAATAAGACTTTTATTCCAAAAAGGGAAAACAATCCAGGAAAAATGTGGCATAATTTAAAACAGTCATTAAAAAATAACAGCGATTTATTTATTTATTTTTTTCACCAGTAATTTCTTTAAAAAAAGAAAAAAAAAAAAAAAGGTTCAACCAGGTACAAAAAAAAACAAAGTATTGTCTTTCTTTTATACATAAATATAAATATAAAAGAAACCTTCAGCATCGACCATTCAAGAGAGTGTTTAGTGTTCTCTTCCAGAGGATGTCCTCCTAATCATGTGAATTTATACGTGAGAATGTTAAGGACATAACTGCTACTGAAAACTGTGATGATACTGTATATGAGAGAGAGAGAGAGAGAGAGAGAGGGAGAGAGAGAGGGAGGAGGAGAGCTTCAGGTTAAACAGACAGATGAAGCAGGATTAAAGGAGGAGAGCTGTGGGGTTTACTGCCTGGTAAAAAGGATATGATTGATAATCCAGCGTCTGCGTCAGTACTCCTGTGAGGATGAACTCAGCGTTGTGCACCTCTAATAATCCAGTAAGAAGAAGAGAAAAAGAACAGCACAAAAAATAATGAGCTTCAAGGTGTAGGTGTGACAAACAGCATGAAAATCTAAATATAGAAATTGGAAATGTTTCCATTTAAAGCTGCTGCTTCTACAGCAATTCATCCATACATTGATTTGAACGATGGATTGATTGATAGATCAAAAAGTCATACAATCACTCAAACCATCAATCCATCAAAACATCAAAACAATCAACTGGTCCATCAATCAGTTCATTCAACTAATCAACCATCTCATCAATCCACATATCATACATTTACTGAATCAATCGATCCACTCACCCAATCAATCCATCAATCCATTAACTCATCCATTTTCCTATTAGTTGTTCAATCCATATCTTCACTGTTATAATATTTAAGCATAAATTGTAATGTGATGATTGTTTCTCACAAGGTTTTCTCAATTCTGAAAATCTTTTTAAAGTCAATAAATAGTAAAAGATCACTGCATCATTTAAGTTATTTTATACGGTTACAAGCCACGAAGAAGCTGTAAAGTAATCGAGCACGTACGTTTATATAATCCTGCAAGACACTATAGAAAATTAATCAACACCTTCTGGCCAATCAGAATCCTGGAAACAACGGCACTGTGAGATAAACCCGAATAACAGAAACTGTAACACGGCTGTATTTGTCTTTTCCTTACCGATGTTCTTCAGAAAATATTCACGGCACAGATGCAGATCGTTGTCGCATGAAATGAGGATGATTTCCGGAAGGTTCTGTTTCAAAAAAGAGCAAAAATGAACACACGACACAAAAATGCGCAACACATCCTATAAAGATCTGCTGAACGTTACCTTCATGCAACTGCTTTTATAAAGAAGCGTTAAAGGTGTGAGAAGGAAAAGAGGGGAGGAAGTACCTTGTTTTGCTTGTGCTCCATGATTTTACGGAACGACGGCTGTCTGGACAGCAGCTTCCCCCCGGCGCTCTCGACGATGGCTCTCATGGTGCTGAGACTCGGACAGATTCCTGGTGTAATGTAGAAGAATTTACCCTGAGGAGACAGAATGGACATCTTTAATACACGTACATCTCAGTCAGGAAAAAGTCCTCTGTGACAACCAATTACACTACATCGGTGCTGGAGGACAGCACAGGCTGAGAGAGAGAGAGAGAGAGAGAGAGAGAGAGAGAAAGAGAAAGAGAGAGGGGGGGGAGAGAGAGAGAAAGTAGAAGAGAGGACAGATAAAAGAGAGGAAGGAATATGGTATGGTTCAACAGATAGTGAGTGAAAAAAAAAGGCAACGGGAAAAGAAGACAAAAGTAAGGGAGCTAATTTTTTTTTTTAGTTCATGACAAACGAGAGAAAAGAAAAAGCAAGGAGAAAAAAATGAAGGCAAAGGAGATGACAAAGGAGAAGAGAAAAAGCAGGAAGAGAAACTGAGAAGAGAAGTGTAATATGGTGATGTTAGATAGTGGTGGTGGCGATGTTGATGTTGGATGATGTTCATGTTGGACATCGATGCAGATGTTGGACAGTGGTGATGATGGACAATGATAGTGGTAATATCAACCTTGAACAGTGGAGCAGCATGAGCTTTTTTCAGTGACTCCTCCAAACTGAAACAGAAGAGCACCTCAGCCTCTGCATCCCGCAAAATGTAACTCTTTTCATCTACAGACACACACACCCACACAATATTATAGAACACACACTATTACAGAACACACACTATTACAGAACACACACTATTACAGAACACACACTATTACAGAGCTCTTGTCTGGAGATTTTATATGAACGCTTAATCCACATAATAGCAGAAAGTGACTAACAAAATTAAATCTGATCCTAAGGCTGATCATTTAAAAAAACCTGGTCAAAACTGGAAAAATGTTTTGTATCTCTATGAACCATTTCCTGTTCCTGAAAACGAGAAAAATGCTTCTCCTCTCTGACTCACCCACAAACTTCTGGCATTTCCAGCTCTCCTGCAGCCACTCGGGAGTGACGATGTGCTTAACGACAGAGATGGCCGTCAGGAACTTGACCGTGCGTGTCACTTTGCTGGCCACCAGATGAGTGCACTTCTGCGCGCTCTCTGCCACTTCACCACCGAGCTCATAAAGTCTCTGAAACGGACAGAGGACGAGTGTGAGAGGCTGCGAGTCATCACCAACGCTCGAGTGTCATCTCGGAGCAGATATTGATTTCTCTCGCCTCTCAAGCTGCAGTGAAGTCTTAAACGTGTTTTGAAGAATCAAATCAGTAAAAAGTGCACTATAACGTCCGGTACTCAGGAGATCACAAGCTAATAACGAGATGTATGACAAAAAAACAATGAATTTATTTATTTACCTTGATATACTGCTGGGCCTGCTGAGGTTCAAAACCAGTAAAGAAAACGTACGGGGTTGACTCCGGGGGAAGCTTTTTAGACGGTGTGGGCAGCTCCTCTATTCTACAGAGAGAAATAATAATCATATTAGTTACTCCACGAGCACGACTTCACACTATAGCCCATATTTACATTTACAGCAGCTGGCAGACGCCCTTATACAGAGCGACTTACAACTGAGCAGAGGGGGGTTAAGGGCCATGCTCAGGGGCCCTGCAGTGGCAGCTTGGTGGTGGTGGGATTTGAACTTGTGACCTTCCGATTCAAAGTCCAATTTCTTACTCACTGAGCTACAACCTCCAGGTATTTGTTTGCTTATATGTTGACAAACAAAAATAGGACTGAAAATTTTCACTACACAAATTTTCAATACATTTACAATCTAGACCACAAAAGTAAAATAAATCATTAACAGGGCAGTGAGCTGCCATTGTTACTGCCCCTAACTGGCCCACACTTATCCGTGTCTAGTGAATGTTCTGATTCAACTGATATACTTGTTAAAACGGGGTAAATAAGCAGTTAATCCATGACTAATCAACCACCAACACACACACACACACACACACACACACACACACACACACACACACATCTCAGATAAACACACAAGTGCACTCCAAACTCACTTGGGCTTCTTGGCAGGTGGCTGCGAGGAACCCTCTGCCTGTTTCTGTTTCTGCTGCAGACGGAGACTCTGAACACAGACAAGACACTCAGATACTCACAACACACACCAGTGCTGGAAAAGTCCATCATCGTTATTAACAGCATCACAGGAGAGAGAAAGCTTGGCTTTACAGAATCCGCACTGTTTTTCCTACTCATTAAATCAACAATGGTGTAGGATTAGTTTTTAGTCAAAATATCTAGAATTCTCAAATCAGATTTCCTCACGTGTGCAAATGAAAATTAATAATACCACTTGTTTGTGACAGCCGAGAGTGCATATGGAATACAAACCCACCCACAATTAACTTTATATGGTAGCAAGATTGTGATACAACAACTGTAAAAATTAAAGAGTTGTATTTAATATTTACACAAAAGAAAATCTAGCTCTGAAAAGAAGTTACAATTTCTTATAAAAAAAACATTCAAAGTCAAAACAATATCATTTGCAATATTTAAAAAAGAAGTACTGTTGTATAACAAATATATAATAATCATACAAATGATAAATAAGACCTTTGGGATCTTAGGAATTTTTTAATTCATTTTAAAAAGCTGTTCTGTATTTCACCTCATCAGACACCGTTTGAAGAGAACCCGTGTTAGTTACTTTTGCAACACCAGTGAAAAGTGTTTTGGTTTTGAGACACATTTTCCTTTTGTTTCTATGCAACAAACTCAGTAAAAGGCAGAAACACACAGGAATTGGACAGTAAATGAGTAGATGAACGTCTTTGGAGTCCAAACATAACATTTGTGTATCTAACAGAAGAACTTGTGTGAAATGGAGAGCAGGAGAGAAGATGTGATCAGACTCCCTCACCCCCACACTCACACATGGAGGTGGAAGTTTAATGGTTTGTGGTTGTTTTGGAGCAGTGAAGGTTCCAGAAAGTGAAATAAATCCTGAACCAACATGGCTCCCATTCCGTACTTCATCACCATGCAGTTCCGTCTGGATTGCGGCTCGTTGGAAGTGACTTCACCGTACAACAAGACGATGAGCCGAATCGCACGTCTGAGTTCTGTACGTGTTATTTAGAAAGCAGACAGACGTCTGGAGTAATATCTATCATGGAACCACCTGCCCAGTCACTGCACCTCAATCCTACTGAACTGCTCTGAGATGAACTGGATCACATGAAAGAAATCTCCATCTAGTAAAGAACGACTTCTGTGAGTTTTACAAGAGGCACAGCAACGTTTCTCTGCTGAATGTTTGGAGAAACGAAGTGTCCTGAGGATTTTTCAATTGAAATAAAAGCGGAACATCTGGACATGTATAGATTTGTTTGGTCAAAGTAAATCTGTTATATTATAGAGACTGTTGCATATAAAGAAGTGTCTCTCAAAAATGATAAAAGACTAGACGTTTACACACTTTTGACAGACGCTATATATCAACGCCATATAACCGGTTATGAAAATGTTATCTAATATACAAATCCCCCTGGAGCCAGATTAGACCCAGCACAGCACATCTGGGTTTTCTAATTAATAATAACTTCTGTCCTTCACTAGGCATATAAACAAGTCTCAAATGTCCAATAAAAAAAAAACGTTTTTTTAAACAGTCCTCTTACCACTAAGGCTTCTGGCGAGACTTTTACAGGATTTCTCCAAGCAGCTGAAGAGGAAAAAAAAATATTCAGACAATCCATCAACTAAACAAGGCATGCATGAAGATCGACACTCATTCACGACAATATAATACCCAGGTATCTATAAGATCGGGTTTAACGCATTAAAACTCCTAAATAGACAACAAAAAAATTGCGTTTAATGAACAGATTCTTACCCAGCAAGTTCTGGACAAGGTGTGTGTTAGGAGTGAGAGGTTCAGCCAAGTTGAACTGAGTGTATCGGCTGTGCTGGATCTGCCGTAAAGCCTCGAAATTTCCCAGCAGGATGTCACACAGCCACTGAGCGTTCACACACGGGATTCTCCATTCCTTCGCCTTCTCGTACTTTAGCCCACTTGGCCTAGAAACCACACCCACACCCACACACTGATTAGCTTTAGAGGCACCACAGAGACCATTCACACTGCCATCAACGTTCTGTGTGATCTACAACATTGTAGATGTGATTTGAGACACAACTCTAACTGGATGTGGAAATTGTCCAAATGTTTACACTAGTGAAAAAAAGCTGAGGAACCCCTGACTGAAACCAGAGTGAAGAAGTAGATTATTAAAGGCTTACTCTTTGCAGATGAGAACAGTGTTGCTGCGACACAGGTATCCCGTGTAGCGAGCTCCAGCTAAGTAGGCCATGAGCTTCAGGTCCTCTCGATCGCTGTCCACAAAACCAGTGACTGAAATAATCTATATATATTTAAAAAAAAATATTTAAATAAATGTTATATACATCCTGCTGAAAGAGAGCAGAAGCAGCGTGCTGATGTTGTTCGTACATGCTGAGAACAGGGTTTGGCTCCTGGAGGAAAACTGAAGGGCAGATGGAGTGTGCGATGAGGAGGAACCATCCTCTTCTTCTTCAGCACCGTGTTGAGCCAGTGAGCTGTAACGCAGCGCTTGCCTTCCCTCAAAGCCTAACAGAGTGGAAAAAAAAGGTTTTATTTTTTTTTGTTGTTTTTTAAAGAATGCCTTTATAGCTCAAACTGCTACCACACATTAATTACATATTAATGTAAAACTTGTACAAACAGACAGCAGGTGTGCTCACCTGCAGGTACATGCTGCTGACTTGACTTTCACACAGTAAGTGGGTGCAGCGATTCAAAGCCGAGTCCACCGAGCCACCGTACGCCTGAATAATCTGCAGGAAATAAAGAAAAATTAAATGTAGTCACCGGATAACAACCAGAATGTTCATACTACAGGACAATACGATCCGCATTCTCACCCGCTTCCATGTGGCCAGGAGCTGTTTATCAGCCATCTGCTCCGGATAATCTGCAATGGCGAAGACGCAGCCGACCAGGAAGCCATCTTCAGGAACTGACCGGAAAAGTAGAATCAATTACTAAAACAATCAAACTATAAAAAAAAAAAAATTTTGCTTTCAAAAAATTTCCAACAAAAACCAAACACTTACTACAGTGGTTAGGTTTTGGTTTTTTTTTTTTTACTGTACATTTTATTAGTTATGTATAATAAATTTATAATTGAAAAAAAATTGATATTTTAAAATGTTAAACATTTCATAGCTTTAAAAATTCATAATCAATTTCTGCCATTAATTGAATTATTCACAAATTATTTAGGATTTTTTTTTTTTTTTTTACAAAATTCATTATTTATCACCAGTTAAATAAATGATACTTATACTTAAATTGCTACTGACTTATTAATAAACAATAACATTATTTAACAATTAACTATTTTTTTTTATTCTTGAAAAAAAAGAAAAAAGAGAAGTTTAAGGATTACACAAAAAAGAATGACGGAATAAAATTTAATCATATATATTTTTTAAAACAATTCAGCTGGTACAAATATATGTGTATATAATTTAATTGCTTAATTCTCTCTTAAGAGAATTATAGTTTGCCTTTTTTCTTGCAATTCTGAGTTTTCTTTGCCAATTGGACAGCGTCACCCCTCTGTAGTGCCAGAAAGTTTTACACATTGAAAATTAAATAAGCTTCAATCAATAAAATTGCATGGTATCAATCTGAGCCTCTATTACAGTACTCGATTAATTGACAGAATGATCAGTAGAATAGTTGATTACTAAAATAATCGACAGCTGCAGCCCAAAATAAAACCTTAATTTATCAAAGTGGATCTAATTATTTTCTTTTTGGGGCAAAACTGTGCAGACTTGATGATAGCGATTACATGACCTCACTGCTGTACTTACTCTCCTGCCCTGGTTCATGCCCCAGCAGTTGATGCGGCTGCACGAGCTGCAGCGGTGTCTGGGTCTGATGTTGCAAAGTCTGCGTATTTTGCATTTGTTGCTGCTGTTGCTGCTGCTGCTGCTGCTGCTGTAACTGTTGCTGCTGATGCAGCTGATGCATGTGCTGTTGCTGCTGTTGCAGGAAATGCTGCTGCTGCTGCTGCTGCTGCTGCAAATGTTGCTGGTGCAGCTGCTGCTGATTTTGCTGTTGTTGCTGCTGTTGTTGCAGCTGGAGCCTGTGTTGCTGCAGTAACTGCTGCTGTAATGCATGCTGCTGTTGCTGTAAGGGCGTTCGAAGAAACTGCTGTTGCTGCTGCGGCGGCGGCGGTCGGAGTTGCTGCTGCAGAAAGCCGTGTGGCTGCTGCTGCTGCTGCTGCGAGTACATCTGCTGATGCATCTGCTGCGGGAGGAACTGATGTGGCTGCTGTGGCATTTGAGAAAAACTCGCCTGTTGCTGCTGTTGCTGCAGGTGATGTATTTGCATGGACTGTGGCTGCAGGTGCATTAACGGATGTTGTTGGAGCACCTGCTGCTGTGCGTGTTGCTGCTGCTGCGTAGTGATCGGGTGTGCCTGTTGCTGCTGCTGCTGCTGTGTAGGAACCGGGTGTGCCTGCTGCTGCTGCTGCTGCTGTTGCTGTTGTTGTTGTTGTTGTTGTTGTTGTTGCAGCTGTTGCTGGTGCTGGAGTAACTGCTGCTGCACTTCTGGAGTAAGCTGTGTTGCTGTGTGCGGTGGAGGTTTCGTGGTATTGAAAAGAAGCTGACTGGGAATGCCAGGTTGGTTCTGATTCCCCTGCGCTGTCACACTTTTAGCAGTCAGACTCTGGAGAATCTTAAATAACAAGAACTCATTACTAAACATGACTCAATTTCCTCCAATCAGAATCCAACACCGCTGTGGTTTAATTGACTAATTATTTATAATATATATATATATAATATATATATATATATATATATATATATATATTATATACACTTTTATAATTGCATAAAACATCACTGTACACAAAGAAAATACATCTCTCTTACATGTGCAACGTTGGACGACCGAGGCAGCTGCTGCTGCTGCTGATCTCCGCTCTTGTTGATGTTTCGCAAAAGGCGTGGCCCAGAGTTCAACCCAGAAATCATCTCTGGACGCTCCGCCCCCTGGGCGTTACCTGACACAGGGGGAACGCTGTCACACAAGTTAATGAGCGCCGTGTCTTTGCTTGGTTGGAGGCGGTGCTTAGAAAGCGTCCAGTTGAGGTTGAGCTCCTCTTTATCCGATTCGTCCGAGTCGTCGAACATGACCTCGGCTTTGGGCGAGGGTGAGCGTGGGCGCCTGGAAGGCGACGCCCCTCGTGAGGAGGCGGGGCTGGAGCGCTTGCTGCCCTCCGAAAATGAACTACGTTCATTTTCATCCTCGCTGACCTCATCATCTTCCTCTTCCTCGTAGTAGGTGAGTCTCGGGTGGTAAAGCGGCTCGTCCTTTCTGCTCTTGGTTTTCACCGAGTCGGTGATCCACTCCGGGGTGACGATTTTAATCCCGCTGTGCCTCAGCGCGCATTCATATTTCACCTAAGAACAAACCAAATCGTTTAAAATGCATCCCGATGTGAGTACGTCTATTATTCAACAAATCAAAAATACACACACGGTCATACAGACTTATTTTTTCTACAACTATATGCAACATTAAAGAGCCACTGGTTATGATTAGTAACAATTTTAAAAAAAGTTGGTTAGATATTTAAATTATTATACATTTTTATTATTCTTCATTTTCAACTTTTATTTATTTTTTTTAGAAAGCTCCACCCCAGGATCTACACTGAGCCGGGGTGGAGGAGTAAATTTTTTCTAATGGAGTTTTAATTTACACCATTACTATCTCTCATTTTCTACATAATTTAAACAAATATAACATTTTGAAAAAATAACCAATAATTACTGCATAAACACACACACACACACACACACACACACACACACACACACATTTCATCTGCAAAAATAAGTAACATTCTGGCTTATTGCCTTTTTCAGCTCTATTAAAAACTACTTCTCCCTCACATGCAACATGCAGTGAGAAAAAGATGTGCACCAAAAGTTCCAACCAGATTAATAGCCAATTAAAAAAAATAAACGATGATCTTGTGTTTTCCTAAAAAGCAGTCTTAAAAACTGGTTACAATTCTATAATAAGATAAACAGACGCTAGGGTTTCTAGTGTGGATTTTGAGGAAGAGGAGCGAGTAATTGTTTAGAGCAGGTATCAGGGTGAGGGCTATAAAACACACCCGTCCTCCAAACCGGCCCTAAAACCGCAGCAACACCAAACGCAGGCCAATAAACCAACCTTTACAACACGTAAAGCCTCCAAAGGCTACACACACACACACACAAACGCACCATAGTCACAGACGTCTGGCTGTTAAACGCAACCCAACGACAGCGTATAAACGCAGCTGAAACACACTGTCTTGCCATAAAAGAGAAAGAAGAACGAGACAAGGACACTGTGTTCAGCTTTCACGAGGACAAATCTACATGCACGTTTAGGACGCCCGTTATAAACTCCGAAGTGGAGAAAAGAAAAGCGGGGGAAAAAAAAGACAATATTATTTACCCCCTTGGGTTCAGGAACCACCAGATGTGTACATTTTTTGTTGAAATTCAGCTGACACTCTCCTCCATAAAATGTAATAAAGGCCCACAGGGTGCTGAGATCCTCCTTCAGCTGCAAGAGAGAGAGAGAGAGAGAGAGAGAGAGAGAGAGAGAGATGGATACACAAAACAAGCTGATGAAAAAAACAAAAAGGAAGAGAACCTGGGATACATTTTTGATGCGTGGAAAATAAATAAAGAAAAACAAAAGACTTACGTGGGGTAAACATGCCCGAACTCCAGAGAACAACTGCCCCGACTCAGGAGAAAAACCTGTAACGCTGATTAACAGGTAGTCAAGGGGACAATAAACAACCTGCAAGCATGTTTTTTTTTTTAATCAAATATACGTGTTATTCAGAGACTTAAAAAATACTGACACTGTAAATGGAAAGTGTCACAGTTACACACACCTCACATTTTATACCCTATGAATTCCGATTAAAATGTATATTTGATCAAATTAACATCTAACATTCTATATATCTATTGCAGAAGGATACGGCAGCAGGTCTCCACATCTGACCGACAGAATCACCCACGAGGGCTGAGAAAAAAAAAACAAAAGTTTGATACAACATCCCAGGAAAAAACTGTTAATATGAATAAAACACAACCTATCACATGGCTTTGTTGTGAAAGTAGATGTAGATTAGGTTTATGATGTACATTGAGTGGTGTGTTTTGCTAATCAATACCATGATTATTATTCTGGTATCACACACGTGTTTTACCTTCACTACAGGTAAGAAGAAGACCTCGCGTGCCTCGCTGACCTCCGAGTTGTCCCCATCCTCTGTGATGATGTGCGTGGCGAGGGCGATGTAGGACACTTCCTTTCCCTTCCCTGACTTTAGCAGCTGCACCACCTGAAATCACACCAACAGACGTGGCAAAGTTCAGCTGAATGAAGCCTCTGCGTTAGTCCTTAAAAGCTCTCAATAAACTTTCACCATGTCACATTCCATGCTGAAGAGCCTCCATTTGATAGATCCAGAGCAGTCAAACATTCTTTGAACCTTGTTTGAGGTTATACGGAGATTTAAACGACATGTTGTATTATAGTATTAATTATACAGGGTGCGTCCCTGAAGCCCCAGCCATAACAGATCTACAACAAATATCTGGAGATGTAGGGACTTCCTTACACCCAATTCATATACTGTCTAACTTCACTTCACTTTACAAGTACCAGCAGATTTTTATCATCTTCTCAACCACCATCACCATACTGAACTCTACTCTATCTAACTATATGTCTGTCTGTCTGTCTATTTATCCAGCTATCCACCATCTATGCATCCACACAACCATCCATCCTATCCATTCATCTTTCTCACTGTCTCCATCTATTTACCCTCTCTCTCTATCCATCTATGCATCCATCTACCCATCATTCATAGTGTCTCCATTCTTCCACCAACCTCTGTACCTATTTCTCTCACTATCAATCCATCCATCCATATATTCAAATACCTACCTATCCATCCATCCATCCATCCATCCAAATAATACATCTACTTGTGTTTCAAACCCATGAGATGATTGGAGTTCTCCCTCACAGTAGATGTAAATGTGATCCCCCTCCGTCAGTATTATTATCTACAGGACTTTCAGGACTTTAACAAGTTATTAACCCATACATCTGATTAAATGTCACTCAAGCAAAACTCTAAAAACTCTGAGCTCCAAGTTCACACGCTTTCAGGCTGAGGGTTAGCAAGCTAGTCTTCCAGATGTAAATATAACAACATCTGTACAAATAAATTACACACCCATCACCCTGTACATCTTCATACCCGGAGTTAATACAGGTCTTATTCACACTTTGACTGGGACTAACACTTATTTATTTATTAGCACGCTAGCTAGTAAACACGCCTTTACAGTACATTACAGGTGACTCGCTAGCTAGCGTTAGCATTCAGGCTAAGCGTCATTACATCACAATTTTTACAGGTTAATTATAATGACGTCACTCGCGAGTTGATCTTAAAATAGGCGCGCGCTTAAAGGCTCACGTCGAAGCCCCGTGTGTTAACGAAACTATCCGGGTTTCTTTATAGCCGTGCTAGCTAGCGGTGCTAAGATGCTAAGAAGCTAACAGTGACAGAAAAAAAAAAGACTAACTTCACCTTCGGCTCGATATCTCCGACGACGTAAAACTTCACGTCCTTAAAAAGCTCTTCGGGGACTTTCAGCTCTTCCTCCAGCATTATTATTATTATTGATTTCTAATAAATTACACAAAGCCGCTGAATGAAACTTATCACGATAAAAGCACAAACATTATTGGAGCTCCTCAACAGCTTCGGCGACTGAACAGAGGTGACTGCTGGCCGCCTCTTTTGCTTTCCCACCCGTATTCGAGGGTATTCGATATTATTTGTTAGTTGCGACAAAACCCTTTAACGACGATTGGCTGATACAGAGGACGTCGCCGGGTTTCTACGTTTCAGCCAATCCGATTGCACAAGGCGGGATCTGTTGGAAAACGGGTAGGCGAAAAATGTATCTAAAGCGCCAAAGAGGATTCGGCGGGAGGACGAGAAACATGAAAGGTATCAGGGGGATGTAATAGAGTATTATGCTTTTATCGCATCGATTGAAGAATATATTTTTATACAATATTTACAGATCTTTCTGAAAAGACTCGGAGTTACTAGAAATATCTATTTGAAAAGACAGTGCAGCTTCTTTTGAAAATAATAATTACACATGTAATTTGAGACACCCCTTAGAAAACTCTACATGGAATATTCAAGGGAGGAGAAACCTCCGATTCGCGCGCGCGCTGACTACATAAAGCGCCAAATATGAAGCGCTGAATGGCGCTAAATACGCGACCGGACGAAGGAAGGAAGATCAGGTGGAATTTTTATAGGCTGTGAAACTTTGATGTTAGATGAGAATAAAAAAAATAAAATAAAGAAAACAAATATTGAAATGTACCTGGAGCTTATATTCGGTTAGACATTTATACTGTTACTGCGTCTTCTTTTCTATTTTGTGTGAAAAATAAAAACAATCTGCAGAAACAAGATGGCGGCGATCTGATGCGTGTAAACTGCATTAAAGTTCCACAGAAGCTCCACATGTGTATAAAGGAGCAGTGCAGTCAGTGACCTGTTACTGTCCCAGAGACAGGGTACTAAAGTTCTCACTTCTACACACTTAAGTGTGAACAGTGACAGTAGTGACGTGTGAGAACTCCATGTGAATAATGGAATACTGTAATTCTATAGTTTTACACACAGTGAGAGAACCCTTACTAAACACACACACACACACACAGTGAGAGAACCCTTACTAAACACACACACACACACAGTGAGAGAACCCTTACTAAACACACACACACACACACAGTGAGAGAACCCTTACTAAACACACACACACACACAGTGAGAGAACCCTTACTAAACACACACACACACACACACACACACAGTGAGAGAACCCTTACTAAACACACACACACACACACAGTGAGAGAACCCTTACTAAACACACACACACACACACAGTGAGAAAACCCTTACTAAACACACACACACAGTGAGAGAACCCTTACTAAACACACACACACACACACACACAGTGAGAGAACCCTTACTAAACACACACACACACACACACACACAGTGAGAGAACCCTTACTAAACACACACACACACAGTGAGAGAACCCTTACTAAACACACACACACACACACACACACACACAAACAGTGAGAGAACCCTTACTAAACACACACACACACAGTGAGAGAACCCTTACTAAACACACACACACACACACACAGTGAGAGAACCCTTACTAAACACACACACACACACACACACAAACAGTGAGAGAACCCTTACTAAACACACACACACACACACACACACACACACACAGTGAGAGAACCCTTACTAAACACACACACACACACACAGTGAGAGAACCCTTACTAAACACACACACACACACACAAACAGTGAGAGAACCCTTACTAAACACACACACACACACAAACAGTGAGGGAACCCTTACTAAACACACACACACACACACACACACACACACACACACACAGTGAGAGAACCCTTACTAAAACACACACACACACACACACACACAGTGAGAAAACCCTTACTAAACACACACACACACACAGTGAGAGAACCCTTACTAAACACACACACACACAGTGAGAGAACCCTTACTAAACACACACACACACACACACACACACACACACAGTGAGAAAACCCTTACTAAATACACACACACAGTGAGAGAACCCTTACTAAACACACACACACACAGTGAGAGAACCCTTACTAAACACACACACACACACACACACACACACATAGTGAGAGAACCCTTACTAAACACACACACAATGAGAGAACCCTTACTAAACACACACACACACACACACACATAGTGAGAGAACCCTTACTAAACACACACACACAATGAGAGAACCCTTACTAAACACACACACACACACACACACACATAGTGAGAGAACCCTTACTAAACACACACACACAATGAGAGAACCCTTACTAAACACACACAATGAGAGAACCCTTACTAAACACACACACACACACACACACACACACACATAGTGAGAGAACCCTTACTAAACACACACACACACACATAGTGAGAGAACCCTTACTAAACACACACACACACATAGTGAGAGAACCCTTACTAAACACACACACACAATGAGAGAACCCTTACTAAACACACACACACACACACACACACACACACATAGTGAGAGAACCCTTACTAAACACACACACACACATAGTGAGAGAACCCTTACTAAACACACACACACACATAGTGAGAGAACCCTTACTAAACACACACACACACACAATGAGAGAACCCTTACTAAACACACACACACACACATAGTGAGAGAACCCTTACTAAACACACACACACACATAGTGAGAGAACCCTTACTAAACACACACACACACATAGTGAGAGAACCCTTACTAAACACACACACACACAATGAGAGAACCCTTACTAAACACACACAACAATGAGAGAACCCTTACTAAACACACACACACACACACACACACACACACACACACACACACACAATGAGAGAACCCTTACTAAACACACACACACACTCACACACACATAGTGAGAGAACCCTTACTAAACACACACACACACATAGTGAGAGAACCCTTACTAAACACACACACACACAGTGAGATAACCCTTACTAACCCCCCCCCCACACACACACACACACACACACACACAGTGAGAGAACCCTTACTAACCCCCCCCCCCCCCACACACACACACACACACACACAGTGAGAGAACCCTTACTAAACACACACACACACACAGAGTGAGAGAAACCTTACTAAACACACACACACAAACACACACAGTGAGAGAACCCTTACTAAACACACACACACACACACAGTGAGAGAACCCTTACTAAACACACACACACACACACACACACACACACGGTAAGAGAACCCTTACTAGACACACACACACACACACACACACACACACATGGTAAAAGAACCCTTACTAAACACACACACACACACACACAGTGAGAGAACCCTTACTAAACACACACACACACACACACACACAGTGAGAGAACCCTTACTAAACACACACACACACACAGTGAGAGAACCCTTACTAAACACACACACACACACACAGTGAGAGAACCCTTACTAAACACACACACACACAGTGAGAGAACCCTTACTAAACACACACACACACACACACACACACACACACACACACACACAGTGAGAGAACCCTTACTAAACACACACACACAGTGAGAGAACCCTTACTAAACACACACACACACACACACACACACACACACACACAGAGTGAGAGAAACCTTACTAAACACACACACACACACACACACACACACACAGTGAGAGAACTCTTACTAAACACACACACACACACACACACACACACACACACACACACACACACACACAGTGAGAGAACCCTTACTAAACACACACACACACACACACACAGTGAGAGAACCCTTACTAAACACACACACACACACACACACACACACACACACACACACACACACACACAGTGAGAGAACCCTTACTAAACACACACACAGAGTGAGAGAACCCTTACTAAACACACACACACACACACACAGTGAGAGAACCCTTACTAAACACACACACACACACACACACACACACACACACACACACACACACACACACACACACACACAGAGTGAGAGAAACCTTACTAAACACACACACACACACACACACACACACACACACAGTGAGAGAACCCTTACTAAACACACACACACACACACACACACACAGTGAGAGAACCCTTACTAAACACACACACACACACACACACACACAGTGAGAGAACCCTTACTAAACACACACACAGAGTGAGAGAACCCTTACTAAACACACACACACACACACACACACACAGTGAGAGAACCCTTACTAAACACACACACAGAGTGAGAGAACCCTTAATGAACACACACACACACACACACAGTGAGAGAACCCTTACTAAACACACACACACACACACACACACACACACACACACAGTGAGAGAACCCTTACTAAACACACACACACACACACGCACACACACACACGCACACACACACACAGTGAGAAAACCCTTACTAAACACACACACACACACACACACGGTAAGAGAACCCTTACTAGACAGACACACACACACACACTTACACACACACACACACACACACATGGTAAGAGAACCCTTACTAAACACACACACACACACACACACGGTAAGAGAACCCTTACTAAACACACACACACACACACACGGTAAGAGAACCCTTACTAGACAGACACACACACACAGTGAGAGAACCCTTACTAAACACACACACACACACACACACACGGTAAGAGAACCCTTACTAGACAGACACACACACACACACACACACACACACATGGTAAGAGAACCCTTACTAAACACACACATACACACACACACACACATGGTAAGAGAACCCTTACTAAACACACACACACACTCTTACTAAATGCACACTTTATGTTTTTAGTGTAAAGCTTTAACATAGTGCCGACATCAGCATTCCTGAGTTCAGTCTGGCTTATGTTTTTATCGTAAATTCTATAATTCACCCCTAGTTACTGTAAGAATTTACTACAGGTGTCAGGTGTCATTATAGCATTATTATGACGTCACGGCTGCGTCATTGTGGCGTCACCGGCTCTCCTAATCAACAGCGTGCGGTCGCCTCGACGCTCTCCAGCTGAAAGAGCTGATGAGATCTGGACTATTTCAAATCTTGAAATATTGAGTGAGAAAAGAAGACGTGATCTTTGGGTCAGCAATTATCCTCCTACACCAGGGTGTCCTGCTGAGTCAGCGTGCACTCTTCTGTAGCCCACACAAACAGTAACCCACATCCTACTGATCTCTTCTACACTTCTGGCAAGAACAATTCATTCTCTCTCTCTCTCTCTCTCTCTCTCTCTATATATATATATATATAGATAGATAGATAGATAGATAGATAGATAGATAGATAGATAGATAGATAGATAGATAGATAGATAGATAGATATGTAGCCTATTTAAAAGCGCTTATAAATTAAATTTAGCATAAAATTGTAATTTTGAATAAACCGAAACAAGGAAGGTTTATTTTTAACGCCGTTGCAGGTACGTTTCACTCTTTTCCCAAAGTTTAAAACTGATACATGTTTGCAGTGCATTGTGGTTAATAATTAATGCAACACTTAATTGTGTTAATTTTACACTGAATTGTGTTAATGCAACACTTAATGCGGTGCCTACAAAAAAAAGCAGTGTTAAATTTACTCTACATGGTGTTTCTGCAACACTGCATGATCTTTCTGGAACACTACATGGTGCAAGGTTGGTGTAAAACAAGTTCAATACTGTTGGTGTAAACACTTAAAATCACGTTGTCGTTTCATACCACAAATCCTGAACAAATGACCGCCGTGTTAATTCTGTTCTACAGCATATTAATTAAGCACTAAGCGTAATTAAAACACTGCCGCATCCACAACACTGGGGTTAGTAAAGATGTCTGAAATGCACTAGGTCTTGTTTAAACACTGAGTTACCATAAGGCTGCATGGTGTTAATTATACACGCACAAGAATGTAATTGAAACTAACACTACAAGTTAATTCAACACCTTGAGTCGTTTTGAGTTGCATTAAACACTAAAGTAATCTAAAGTTGTATGTGCAGTAAATCACCACTGTAAATAAAATGGCACGAGGAAACTGAGTAAATTCAAAGAGAAGATGAAAGTGTTAATTGAGTGCTGTAGGAATTCCCTCAACACCACTGAACACTGAAATGCAACACTGACCGAAGTAGGTGTTGAATGCTATAACACTATACAGATGTAATGGACGCCAGCGAACACCATGAGCTCAATTCAACACAGTGACATCATTCAGCAATCCAAAATACAGTTTATGAGGTGTTATGACGTCACAACACAACGAAACCAATCCAGCATGAGCTAAACACGTGACCATGTCAATTTGATGGGGTTATTTTACGGGTTTGTGGTAATAAAGTAAGTTACCTGTGACTCCGGTGTTCAGGATGCTGAAGCCTGAAACGCGCGTGGCCTTTAAATCGCGCGAGTGAGTAAGTGAGTGAGTGAATGCGCGCGCGCGCATCAGCGTGCGTGCGTGTCGGAGTGCGCGCGCTTCTCGCTCCTCGGCGTGTCCCGGTTCTTCTCCGTCTCGTTGCTCAGATCAGTGCGAGCGAATAATAATTAAAAAACAAAAAAGCAACGAAAGAAAAGACGCAAATACAACATCAGGCTTTTCTTCTCAGGGAAATGACTTTGAACTGAAGGAGCGACGCGCGCCGTGTTCGCCGATACACACCTGAGCGCGCGCGTGCCGAGCGCGAGAGCAAGTTCCGGTCCAGTGTAATGAACTTCACCTGTTTGCTCGCGTTAATTAGGAGCTGAAGAGCAACTCCCTGAGGTGCGTACCGGCCTTTATCCTGAGTGCTGAGTGCTGGTCAGGAGGTTAATAATGCATGCGTGTGGATCATCCACCAAACAGAACAATGTTCTGAATCCGAGTGGAGATTTCATGATGTTCATTATGAGAAATAACCCGAGTTCAGATCAGTTCCTGCACACATCTGCACATCCTCACCGTGGACGCGAATGGCACCAATACACACTTGGGTTTGATTAAAACATCTCAATATACAGAGAAAAGCGTCATGTTATGAACAAAGCACCTTTTTTATTGCATGCAATGGTTTTGTTCCTACAAATTCATATCTGGCTTTTTACAAAAACATCACGTTATTACGGAAAATGACATTGTTACTACTATACAAATGAAGTCGTAATTACGAGAAGAAGAAAAACGCTCACAATTACAAGAAAAACTTCATTGTTACAAATTAACCTCATCGTTATTATGAGAAAAACATTCCTTCATTAAAACACTTAATGATATTACGAGAAAAACATATCGTTATTGACAAAAACGAACGAGGTGAGAAAAACGTGTCGTTATTGCGAGATAAACACCCATGATTATGAGAAAAACATAATCTTTTTATTATTATTATTATTTATTATTATTATTAAATGCCAAAAGAACAAGAGGTATTACATACTCATGTCAAATTTACACTTACTTTCAGAGAAAATAACAAAAAATACATACAATTATTTTTAAAAAATTACATAAATTTCAATGCTTTCAGAGCATTACATGTTTTCAGTGCTTTTTTTGTTTCTTTCAAAAGATTTACATACAAATTTGAAGTCATAATTAAAATGGGAAAACTTTGGTCTACATTAAGCCCACTTTTTCTTATGAATATGGAATTTTCCTAATAAAATAAACAAATGCATAATATTTAGTTGTTCACAATTAGAACATCATTGCAACAATAAAAATTTCGCTATGACGACAGAAATGTAACTTTATTGCGAGAACACGACGATATAATGAAAAAATATATCGTTATTTTAAGAAAATATTATTACGAGAAAAAACTAATGTGAGAAAAATGTTATTATGAGAGCAAACATTATTGAGAGAAAACTTTATTATTAAAAAAAACTTGATGTTAATACAAGAAAAACCCTGTCACGAATACAAGAAAAACAGTAGAAAAAAAATTTCGTTGATAGAAAACCATGTTTATATATCGTTATTAATTTGAGAAAAGCAAAAACATCATTGGCGTCAAGGACGTCTGAATGACAAATGTTACACTGATGTTGGCTTGTGATTGATTCACTGGATAATCTTTGTGTGTTTACAGATCTGTCTGATGCTTAAACATGATTTTTTTTTCAGTAATAAACGAAACCGGAGCAACTTCAATGTCAATTTATTCAACATTTACAACTTTCTTTCAATTAAAATGAATTGTATGAGTATGAAAAACAGAAGAATGAGCGATTTTTAATGTTTTATTGATCAATAATCATTTCATTATCAGTAAACTCTCATATACTCAAACATAACTCCTAAAACTGATAATAAAAAAAAATTTACATGATGTTTCAGAAACTGTTCAAGGCTTGGAGATGGTTCCCGGTCTCTGTATGATTAGCAGATCTCAGCAGCTTCAGATCTATCTCCAATCTGGTCATTAACGCAATGATACGATGAAACTTTCGCCATTTGAGGCTGATGAAGGGTTGAAGGTGGAATTTTAATGTGGGTTGAAGCCTCCTACACAGCGAGTCTGCACTCAGAGAGACAGAGGAACGCTGACTGTTGATTCAGACAAATCTCCAATCTAAATTATGCCACTAGATTGAAGCCGAGAACGCATTTCTCATCAGAGAAGTTTGAAGGCCAAAGTTCTTCAGAGATTTGTGTGTAAAGAAAAGGAAGTCATTTACATGGAATATAGAAACAGACTTTTGCTGCATCTTATTGTTTAATTCCAACATTTCTGGTGGAGCATCTGTGCTTGATCTGATTGAGATCTGAGGAATTTGAGGCTCCTCATCACCTAAAACTCAAAAGTTTCTCAATCTATTCCTGGACCGTGTGTTGCAGTGTGGATGTGCAGAGAGAATTATTCTGCTCTGAGAGAAACCTGCCAGTACAGAACACCGTGACCCATGAAGGGCTGTAACTTTGTCTGTAACACTCTTAAGGTGGGTGGTGTGTAACATCAGAGTAACATCCACACGAACACCAAGGACACAAGATTCCAAGCAGAACATCACCCAGAGCATCACAATTCCTTACCTTATTCTTATGGAGCATCCTGGTGCATCTCTTACTCAGGAAAGCCACGCCCACATCCCTGACTGTCCACATAATGGAAATGAAAATGTGATTTATCTGACCAGTCCACCTTCCTTCATTGCTGCATGGCCCATGTCCATTGTAGGACCTTTGTGTGGTGTACAGTGGTCAGCATGGGCTCTCAGACTGCTCTGTCACTCTTCTGTGGGATCAAACCCAAAGTCCAGCCTTCTCTCCTCACATCAGTTTACTGTCTGTCCTTCCTTGGACCACAGAACCTGCTGTTTTGGAGACACTCTGACCCATTCGTCTAGACATCACAGTTTGACCCTTGTTAAAGCCACTCACACTTCTTCAAACATATTCACTTGGAGAACTGACTGTTCACTTGCTGCGACATAAATCCCATCCCTTGGCAGGTGCCAGTGTATGGAGATAATCAATGTTGTGAACTTCACTGGTCAGTGGTTTTAATGTTATATCTGAGTTGTGTGTCTCTACTGTGCTTTGTGTTTAGTTATTCAGAGCCAGAGCTGAAGCTGCTTGTTTGGCATGGTTTCAGGAATTTCTCCTGGGGTTTAAGTAACTAAGCAACGTTGAGCATTTCTGAACTTCTTGTCTAGTAATGTTTGAACTTAATGGTCATGGGCTTAAAGAGATTATTCCACTTTTTAACGAGATTTAATCAGTGTTTGATTCATGCTTCTTGTTATAGTCTGCAAAAAAAAAAAAGGCAGACGCTTAATTAGACGAGATACAGGAAGATGTTTTAGTCAGCAGGTTATTTTTTTTACTTAAATCCTCTGTTTTAGTGGCTAATGAATATCCGTATTTATATACACTGCAATATCAATATCATCGTATCATTAACATGGTGTTCTCCGGTCAACATGCGGTGTCTGTAGTTTCAATCCTCCTCTAACTACTTAGCTGCATTTAGAGTGGCTTCCACAGGAGTGGCAATTATTCAAACATGATCCGAAACATTCGAGGCAGAATCCGATCCACGGGCATCACAGAATACGGTGTGAAATATTAAACATGTTTTAATGATGCTCAGATATTCGGAACGCTGGGCTCGAGGTGCGATTTGAAAATACACCATGGATTATAGGCACATCTATTCACACCTAGGGTGCAATTTAGCTTCACCAGGATCTTTATGAGGTGGAGGGAAATCAGAAACCAAATGGCGCATCGTCGCAATGCCACAAATGAAAATGATGATATAAATAGTATAAATAGAATTTATATCTGAAACTCTTTTAAAGAGAATGGGAAAGAAAAGTTCGAGCCGAGACAATGGGCGTGGCCTATAGTCAAACGAGCACTTTGATTAGCACGGGTGTGACTGATTAAGGAAGGAGCGATCAGGATCAGGATCAGGAAATGCTGAGGGTCCACTGCGTCCCATTAAAATGAGAAGAAACATTCCAACTGGTTCATGAGTCATTTTGAAAAGACCTGAGCCTGAAATATAAATGTAAGCCTTTTTAATCCTGAATAAATCATCAAACGAGCACTTTTTTCCCAGCAGGTTGTGCATCAAATTGCAAATATGGAGAGAGCAGATGAGACGAAAGCTTGGGGAAGACTTACTCTCACACTCTCAGCATGGATCCTGATATCTGTAAACTCCATGCTGTAATTCGACACACTAAATTACTCAGCCAGGATTCTCATTTCTAGATCCTTCATCTGTAAATGTAAGCTCTGTTGTATGCAAGTTCTCCTCCAACTAATGTTCTTTTGCTTTGCCTGTTGCAGCTGTGACGCTTTCTGTCTTAATTAAGCTTCCAAGGATGTCCAACACCAGCTTCTCTACACTGTCCAATCAGAGCTTGCCTCAGGAAAACCTGCACAGACCCGTCACAGTGTTCAGCGTCCTGATCTTCACCTTGTTGACCATGTTGGTTTTGGCTACATTTCTGTGGAACATGCTGGTCCTTGTGACGATCCTAAGAGTCCGCACTTTCCATCGTGTTCCTCACAACCTGGTGGCTTCCATGGCCATCTCGGATGTGATGGTGGCTGGACTTGTGATGCCCCTGAGCCTCGTCCGGGAGCTCTACGGCCGGCGCTGGATCCTTGGGAGAGCTCTGTGTCAAATGTGGATCTCGTTCGACGTGCTCTGCTGCACCGCCAGCATCTGGAATGTCACCGCCATCGCGCTTGATCGCTACTGGTCCATCACTCGGCACCTCGAATACACTCTAAAGAGACGTAAGAGGATCTCCAACGTGATGATTGGACTTACATGGATGCTCTCCTCCATCATCTCTTTCTCGCCTCAGTTCGGATGGGGTGAGATGTACTCGGAGAAAGCGATGGAGTGCCAGGTGAGCCAGGAGCCGTCGTACACCGTCTTCTCCACCTTTGGTGCTTTCTATTTGCCCCTCTGCGTCGTGTTGTTCGTTTATTGGAAGATCTATAAAGCAGCCAAATTTCGCATCGGAACCAAGAAGAACAACACCGTTACTCCAGCTCCGGAGGCCGTCGAGGTTTGTGTTACTTTTTCTTTCCCAATCAATGAAAGCTTCCTTAATTATTCTCAAAGATCAGGTGCATTATCCTGGTCAGGTTAGTGGTGGTTATCACATGAACACTGTGAGAGAGATACACCACTGGTGGAACAGTAGTCCGTCCAGGTGCACCACATTCGCCCACTCATTCATACCCTGGGGCAGTTAAGTGTCAGTAATTAGTTTATGATGTAACCATGACATGGAGTTATACTGTAGAGGAGCTTTTTTACTCAGTGGAAACTCAGTCTTTTAAATGGAACTTCACACTAAACTGCTTCTGGAAGATCAATATAGAGCGTTAGTTTTATTGAAATTGTATTGCACGTACAATGATGTAATACAAATTTATGGAGTTGCTTCTATATTAGAAATGGCTTTAGTGGATCGCTGCATGTGTTAATAAACCATGACGTTTTGAAGGTCGGGTCTGCTCGTTCCTGACTGTGTAACATGGGCCTTGAGAAAATGAAAGGCTGTGACTGGTAAAAGGACTTCTTTGTTTTCTCTAAAGACTTCCAGATTCTCCATCAGTTCTCCGTTGTTTTCCCCCGTTACAGAGTAAAGCGTCCATAATCACTGATGTTTCACAATATTAAACGTTATAGTTGTAGTCGCTATACTACACACCATCCACTGCAATTATTAAATGCACAAGATTTATTCCAAGAAAACCTGAATCATTAATTTGATAAACGCAACTTGCTAAGGCAATGCTAACAAAAAGATATGTTAGCTAGTTGTTCTTTTCCGAAGGATGTACCGTAGCTAGCGGAGAGCGTTCTGATCACTTATTGATGCGTATTTGTTAAGTACGTCCTCTGCATCACTGACAAATTTTCTTTTCATATTTATGATTTTGTAGGTGAAAGAGGCGGCTCGACAGCGTCCTCATACATCATTTGCGGTCCGTCACGCAACAGTAACGTTTCAGACAGACAGCGAGACGTGGCGGGAGCAGAAGGAACGCCGTGCTGCGCTGATGGTGGGAATTCTAATCGGTGTTTTCGTCCTCTGCTGGATCCCCTTCTTCCTGACCGAGCTGATCACACCACTCTTCTCGTGGCACATCCCACCTGCCTGGAAGAGCGTCTTCTTGTGGCTTGGCTACTCAAACTCCTTCTTCAACCCACTCATTTACACCGCCTTTAACAAGAACTACAACAGCGCCTTCAGGAACCTCTTTAACAAGCAGCGCTGATGAAAGATCACAAATGAGCCTCATGCTAACTCAAATGATTGTACATAAACTTACAGTAGCTAATTAAAGCAAAATCATCTATTTGAACCTCTTCAGCACCTAATGCTAACTAGTAATGAAAACTAGCGAGCTAGCAAACAAGAATTAGCATGTAGACGATATGTTTTTTATGCTAACTAATCTTTGAATACACACACACACATACACACATACACAACGAATTTCCAGCGCTAGGCTAGCATTTGATGAATTTAGCACTCAGCTATCATGACAGCATTTATGCTAACACACTGAGCGCTGTATTTATTACTCTTTTACCTTAAAACAGCAATCTGGCGAGGAAATATTCATGTCGTTTTTATTACTGATGATAGATCTAATCTAGAAAGCAAGCTCGGCATGTTCATGCATCCGTCATAGCGTTTACTCAAGGCTTATTCAAGCTGTTACTATGGTTTTCGTGACCACTTCCTGTTCTAGGTTCTTTTTTTTTGTGTGTTAATGCAATGATGAGGCAGAAGATTGTCTCCTATTCATGAAATTCTTACATTCTCATGTTGTGGTTCTCATGGATGTGGAAGAAAAGAATTCCTCCAACTGCACGATCCTTGCGACTACCCAGCAGGATAAAAACGATGATTTTGAGAAGTGCTTCACGTTCTGTACCAATTTCTTGCTCAGATTTTTCGATTGTGTATGTTTACCTTTTGAACAGTAAAAAGCTACAACCTGATGATGTTAGTCAATTTCACATCTATATTCTCTAGTGTTTTATTTCCTGCTCTCAGAATGCTATAAAAACTCCTCTGTCCTGAACACGTACCAGCTTTATTTCTGACTGTTACTTACACTGACACTGGAGACACCATATATAAACACTAAATAAACACCTTACAGAACACGGCATCGTAGTTTCTAGCTAGCGGGTGATCTACATGCTCATGTGAACGAGTCGCTACTGGAGAAATGGTACATGTCTTTGTGTAAATCAGACTTTATGAAATAAATGGACTCTGAAATGTAGATGGAGATGTTCTGATTAAAGCGAGCGTGAGATATTTTGACTACAGGTTTGTACAGATAAAAGCGTACAGGACGTTGATGTGTTGCTAACGGGAAAAAAGCTTTCATGGGTTTTCTTAATTTCTTCCTCAGAGCTTCTCTCATTGTGTTCGTGTTACACAACAGTGAGGTATAATAGCGCCGACCTTGAGCTTGAATCACACAGCCAAACGAACTCGCTCTCCCTTATCGTTAAATTTAACTGGAAATGAGTGACTTTGTGTTTAAAGGAGGCGTGGCCTTTACGCCACTTATAGTACAGGATGTGTTTTCCTAATTAATGAGGCAAACATGACCTTTGTGTCTGTGTTTTCGGTGAAGGAGGTGTGGCCTATATGTTTATCAGTTTTGCTGAAGGAGGTGTGGCCTCTTTACCAGTCTCAACAAAGGAAGGATGGCTTATGTGTATGTCAGTCCTGGTGAAGATGTGGCCAGTGATGCCATAGTGAAGGAGGTGTGGCCTAAGTTCATGTTAGTTCAAGTGAAGAAGGTGTTGTTTATGTGTATATCAGATCTGGGAAAAAAGGTGTGGCCTATTAATATCTTAGTACAGGATTTGTGTCCTATGTGCAATTTAGTCTTGGTGAAGGAGGTGTGGTCTATTTGTATAGTTTGGTGAAGGAGGTGTGGCCTAATGCATGTTAATACTAATGGAGATGTGGCCTAATGCATATTAATCCTTCTTATGGAGGTGTGGCCTAATGCATGCTAATCCTAATAAAGGGGTGGGGCCTTTGTGCATATTTCAATGAAGAAGGTGTGGTCTAATGCTTGTTAGTCCTGTTGAAGGAGGCGTGGCCTCCGTGTTCTTCTCACAGAAGAAGTGGCCTTTGATTGTATTGGTGAAAGATCACTCACACACACACACACACACACACACACACACACACACACACACACACACACACACACACACACTTTAAACTTGAAAACATTTATCTTCTGTTCAAAATCACTGCAGTCACAAAAAATGTGAATCACACACAGGCGGCACACATATTAAGATGTTCAGTTTAGTATGTGTGTGTTTGTGTGTGTGTGTGTGTGTGTGTGTGTGTGTGTGTGTGTGTGTGTGTGTGTGTAAAACGATAGCAGAAGCTTATTTTCCGTATCCACATGCATTCATCTCATCACAAATCCGACACTTCAGCATTCAAAGATTTAAAGATCTGAAGCACTGCTGTAGCACATGAGCGTTATCTTCACACACACACACACACACACCACACACACACACACACACACACACACACACACACACACACACACACACACACTGTACAAACAGAGTCATTTTCAGGCCTAATTGGATCATGAAATGTCAGGTAAGAAATATGCTGGTGGGATGCAGATATGAATATTGCATGAGGCAGCTTCTTGAACCACACACACACACACACACACACACACACCCACACACACGCATGCACACACACAGAGTAAGAACACCATATTCTGGATGAATGATTGATAAATATACTTTAACAAAATTGTAGTTCAAAAGATTAATTAAAAGCTAGTTTGTTGTACTCCATTGTTCTGTGTGTGTGTGTGTGTGTGTGTGTGTGTGTGTGTGTGTGTGTGTGTGTGTGTGTGTGTGTTTACTTTAGACTCAGTCATGTTCACAGCAAGGGGCTCTTTTTTTTTTACTATATTCAGATCTTTAATAAGCTGCAGATTTGATCTTTCAAACATCACCTTCGATCTGTGTGTCCATCAAAGCCCTTAAGTAACTTGTTATATATAAAGAGCGAGATGAAAAAAAAAAAGTCCACCATCATTTCCGTTACCAAGGAAACGTTATCTCATCTGTCAAGCGGAAAGGTTTCTTTTGTTCGCTGGATTTTATTAAACGGTGAAAAAAGAACATCTGACATTTATTCAGCGCTCTTTATTGTTCTGACGAGCGAACCGAAGTCGATAACGCCGTCGTAAAAACTTCTTAACCTCATAGGAAAACTTATTCAAACCATCTACACACAAAACTTCACACCATCCAGATCATGGAATCACATTAAGACTGCTGTCAGACACCCTTATCTAGAATGACTTTATCTCATTAATACATGGTGAACAGTGGGTGAAGGGCCTTACACAGGGGCCCAGAGGTAGCAGCTGGGTGGTGTTGGGATTTGAACTAACAACCACTGGGGAAGAAGTCCACCATCTTAACCACTGAACATCCTCAAAACTTCATAAAGTAATTTCCACTGATGGCATTTGGCCCTCGTTTTTAAACTTTATATTCCTCAATTTAAAAGTCCAACATCTTGAAAGGTGCTTCTTACTTGTCACATGTACTTTACAGCACAGTGAAATTCTTTCTTCCCAGATACCAGCGATGTTAGGAAGCTGGGGTCAGAACACAGGTTCAGCCATGATCCAGTGCTCCTGAAGCACAGAGGGTTAAGGGCTTTGCTCGATGGCCCCAAAGTAGCAGCTTGTCGAAACCAGGGCTTGAACCCACAACCTTCCAATCAGTAACCCAAAGCCTTCAATGCTAAGCTACAAATTCTGGATTGTAATTGGTCAGAAGTTGTCGATTCATTCTTTAGAACAGCTGCTTGGAAGTAGAACAGGTCTATATGAACGTGTTTATATTAAAAAAACCCAAAAATTAAAAATGATGTTTTCTGTAAATCGATTTTTTTCTAACATTGATGCGAGGAGTCTCCAGTGTCAGTGTTTTTTAACAGTCAGTTTTAATGCTGATGTTTTCTGACATCTCCATTTGTGGAGAACTCGATGAGAGAATAAAGAGAGACTGACGAGGTGAAAAGGTGCTGTAACATAAGCGAGAACACGAAATGACGAGTTAGAAATCGTTCAAAGTTGCCGTGGTGGAAGAAGAAAACAACGCTTGGGAATGTGGTGTAATAGGAAAATGATCGGCATCTCCATGGGAACACCACCTTGACTCGCTAAGATGTTTGACGTTATCGCAGTAGAACTCTTATGAATTGTACATTTGTAAACGAATACTTCACTGGATTTTTTTTTAGCGTGAATATTAATGTGAAATCCCTTCATTTACTCTCACTGTTAGCTTTCTTATTCAATCAAAGAGCTCCTATGGTAATTTGGTCTTTATTATTCATTAGTAAGCATGTGTGTGAGGGTGTGTGGTGTGTGTGTGTGTGTGTGTGTGTGTGTGTGTGTGTGTGTGTGTGAAGTCATTTCAGATCACTTCTGGCTGATACTGATGATGTTTTTATTGATTAACTCAACACAGATTGACACAAATTCGATCTGACGAACACGAAACAAAGAAATAATCCAGCGCGAGCTTTCTTTACGCATTAAATACTAAAAATGACGATTACTTCTCATCAGGATATTTAAAGGTCTGATTTTTTTTGTCTGAGCGATGATCAGGATCAACACAAAGACAAAACCTCGGTCCCTCATGTTAATTGTAATGTCATTAACGCATTATCAGACGTTTTATTTCCCCATAGAAATCAGCCTATTAATTTTTCAATTACTCCGACACTAAACTCAGACATTAACACAGCTTGATTAACTTTTTTTTTTTTTTTTTTTACATTTTTCAACTAAAACACTGTAATTGATTTGATTTGATCGACTCGTGATTCCCTTTTTTCTTTTTTGGACTGAATTTTTAACTACACTATAAACACTTTGATGAGTTTATGCAGTGGTTAAAGCAACCTCGTGCTAATGCTAACCTTTATGCTAACATGTGCTCAGGTTTATGCTGACCTTTGACCCTTTGGTTCCGGCAGGTGGCTCTGGACACGGCAGCAGTGTGTGCTGTGGTGCGACTCTGCCCTCTGCTGGACATTTGGAGTTAACACTTCACCTGAATATAAACCTGTGATTCTTAGGAATGCAGTAAAACTTGGGAATGTGGAAAAATGCTTAATGAAGGATTTATATTAAATATTTCTGATTGTCTGATTGTTTTATTGTTTTTATATTCAGGTTAGTTAGTTGTTGTAGCTGAGGGAAAAATATAAATGATAATGTTTACAATTGATTTATTAATTTGTATTTATTTTAGTAAACCAGCTGTTGGTTAAAAGTCAAATTTGATTTCTACTTTGATTATGAATTAATTGTATTTATTTATTAAAAAGGTATGAGTTAGTAAGAAAATATTGTATATTACTTTAGTTTTTGGTAATTGTTCGTGAATATATATATATATAATAAATCTATAAAACTTTTTAAATAAAGTAAATGTAGAAGAATCTTTTTCCAGCACAAACTGTATGTATTTATTCCTGATGTTTATCACTTGGAAAGACATTAAATTATTTTATTACATTTAAAATGCAAATTTAGAACCGTAAAGTTCGTTGTTTGTATCTTTAAGGTTCTGTGAAGTGTTTAACTGTCAAAAAGAGTTTTAAGTAGAACTAATAATGAAGTTCCTCAGTACACCATCAATACTATTCGACTCAGTAGACGAAACCAGAAGAGTATTGATGTGTAGATCTGATGTGTAGATCTGATGTGTAGATCTGATGATCTGATGTGTAGATCTGATGTGTAGATCTGATGTGTAGATCTGATGATCTGATGTGTAGATCTGATGTGTAGATCTGATGTGTAGATCTGATGATCTGATGTGTAGATCTGATGTGTAGATCTGATGTGTAGATCTGATGTGTAGATCAGGTCTGGTTCCTCTCAAAGCTCCTTCCTTGTTTTGTCTCAGGGTTTATTTTCCCTCAGCATCATCACCTCTGACTCATTCATAAGGAATCAACTATAAAATAATAATAATAATAATAATAAATGTAAAATCTCCTGTTAAGCAGCTTTGAGATGTAAAGTTTATTATTTAAAGGGAAATAAAAGAGAATTAAATCGTTTCTACTGTTCGGTGATTGTAGCTGATTATTTTCCTCTAACAGAGTGATTTATTCTGTACTTATTAAAGAAAGAGTAGAATTGTTTAGATTATGAAACTGACCTGTGTGTGTGTGTGTGTGTGTGTGTGTGTGTGTGTGTGTGTGTGTGTGTGTGTGTGTGTGTGTGTGTGTGTATTCTGGACAGCAGCTGGGGCCTTCGCTCAGCCACAGGAAGTGTGAAACATCACCACTAAAAGACCTTGACAAACTCTGAAACGCGTTCAATGGAAAGCTTAATTGGATCATTTAATTGACAGCTCGCTGTAGTGCTCGGACGTGACCCCGTGACCCCGCGGAATTAGACTCTGACATCCGTTTTCCTGGCAGTCTGACATGGCGTGACAGTCTGATTACTGCCCATTCCACCGAGCGCTCACGCTCACATCATGCTCACATCACACTTCTTTAGGTGCGTGTCCTGTTCCAGCCTGAATCTCTCTCTCCCTCTTTCTCTCTTCCTCTCTCCCTCTCCCTCTCTCTCTCTCTCTCTCTCTCTCTCTCTCGTCTGTGTCATCAGACCGCCATGAAGGAGTTTATTATTCGCTAATCGATGATCTCTGGCCGTGTTGGCCGTCCTTCAGGTGCTGTCATATTCACTTGATATCATATTTTACTTCAATAATCTCTTGATAAAAATGTGATTTAGACATTAAGGCTCCTTCATCAGCATTAACGTGTGATACAGATGATGATAAGGATGATGATGATGTTAATGATGATGATGATGATGAAAGGTCAGCAGGTGATGAAGGACAGATCGTATCAGGCCGTCACAGAGCGGATTAGAATGCTATCACATGATGAATTAATTAGCATCCAATTAGAGCGTGTGGCGGGAAAAGTCCGGCAGGAATTGTGCCATCAGGATCGGGGCAGGATGTGATTAAAGTGTTTCTGCTGAGGGCCGGAGGACCCGAGCTCTTCTCCATCTCCTTCTCCAGCTCCGGATTGCTTCTCTCAGCCTTTGCTCCGGCTCAGGATGCTAATTCTCCATCCGTAGGGATTTGATATTAATTTCAGGATGTATTGCACTTGTCTTTACAATCGCAAATGGATTCCGTCTTAAAAACTCATTGTGCTGGAGGAATGTCTCCGTGTGTGTACAGAAGGGTTTTGGTGTTTAATATATTCATTTACAGTCTTGGCAGTTGGCAGACGCCCTTTTGAAGTGCGACTTACAACTGAGCAGTTAATGTTTAAGGGCCTTGCTCAAGGGCCCCGCTGTGGCAGCTTGGTGGTGCTGGGATTTGAACTTGTGACCATCCGATTCGAGTCCAATGCCATAACTATACAAGTGTGCATCGGATACAAGTTGGTATTTGTATCATGATGCACATATTTAAAACCGAGGCGTGTCCCGAGAGTCACAGAGAATAGAGATTTACATGGCAGAGGTAGAGCTGCATCCTCCTGAAGCCGAACAGGAAAAGAACATTTTATTTTTCTTTTCTTTTTGCACTACAAATGGGGGTTTTGTGAAAGGGCCATGTTTTAGAAATCAAAAGGGTCTTTATTAAATTGATGATTTGCTGTCTGTCTGAACTACAGAAATAAAAGAACTTTCTGCACCATATTGAATTTCAGAGCATCAGATTTTTTCCACTGAATCGCATCGTATTGAATCAAATGGAAATCGGATCAAACTGCATCAAAATAGTGGGGAATCGTATCGTATCATATCAGTAGCTGCTTCATAGATATCTTTAATGTATCATATCATCAGCTGTGCATAAGAATCGCATCGGCCTCAGATATGGAGATGCACATATAAATAAATAAATAAATAAATAAATAAATAAATAAATAAATATACACACACACATAAACACTGGGTTCCTTCACAGGGTTCCTTTTTTTCCTTCGGATAAAAAGAAGTCTCCAGTACCAACTTTAATGAAATATTATTCAGTGTATTCCATTTCTCTCTCTCTCTCTCTCTCTCTCTCTCTCTCTCTCTCTCTCTCTCTCTCTCTCTCTCTTTCTGTGTCAACTCTTTCTCTGTCTTTCCCTCTCAGATTTTTTTTCTCAGAAAAAGACATGCGGCACATGACAGACAAAGAAAGAGAGATGGTCAAAGATAGATAGAGAGAAACAAAACACAGAAAGAGAGAGAGAGAGAGAGAGAGAGAGAGAGAAAGAGAGAGAGAGATAAAGAAAGAGAGAGGTTGGCGTCCTTCCAGTCGTCTCACTGCGTGTCCATCCTGCTGTTCTTTGCTCTTTGTAACCTTCAGCTTAATCTGTCCCTCTGTCCTCGTCCTTCTTCTCCACTGTTGTCCATTTCTCTCTTTACTGTGAGAGAAAAACACTTTCTGTACAAGTCACGTACAGCTTACTGTCATAATCACAGCAGAGTCACAAAGCGCACGCTAATAATAATAATAATAATAATAAATAATAATAATAATAATAATAAATAATAATAATAATAATAATAATAATAATAATAAAATAAATAAATAAATAAATAATAATAATAATAATAAATAATAATAATAATAATAATAAATAATAATAAATAATAATTAATAATAATAATAATAATAATAATAATAATAAAATAAATAAATAAATAATAATAATAATAATAAATAATAATAATAATAATAATAAATAATAATAATAATAATAATAATAATAATAATAAATAATAATAATAATAATAAATAATAATAATTAATAATAATAATAATAAAGAATAATAATAATAATAAATAATAATAATAATAATAATAATAATAATAAAAATAATAATAATAATAAATAATAATAATAATAATAATAATAATATAATAATAATAATAATAATAATAATAAATAATAATAATAATAATAATAAATAATAATAATAATAATAATAATAATAATAATAAATAATAATAATAATAATAATAATAAATAATAATAATACATAATAATAATAATAATAATAATTAATAATAATAATAAGAAATAATAAAAATAATAATAATAAATAATAATAATAATAATAAAAATAATAATATTAAATAAATAAATAATAATACACAGAAACCGTGTCTCAGCAGTAACACACTAAATATTCATAAGATAAAAAGAATCTGAGTTTTTTACTCACACTGATGGTAATTAATTTCATTCTGGTGCATATTTTGGAGTGAACATTTATATTTCATGCTTTATTTAAGATTTCATTATTAATTACATTTTTAAATGATCCAAAATTTGCTTCAACTTGAAGTTCTCGAGTTACTGGTTGGCATTGCTGAGATTTGACCTCACAACCTTCTGCCCTCTGTATGTATAGGTGTGTGTGTGTGTGTGTGTGTGTGTGTGTGTGTGTGTGTGTGTGTGTGTGTGTGTGTGTGTGTGTGTGAGTATTGTTTAATAAATTAATATGCCATGTTTAGCACAATGCAGCGTCACATGGTGTTACAGAGCTGCTGTAAGTTAATGGATCGTGATTCCACTTATATTTTTATTTGCGGATGAAATGTGAAATTGCGAACAGACAAAATGTTCCACAGATATCTAAAGTGTGGATCGCTCCCATTTCCATAAAATAAAACAATAGCACACAGACAACCAAAAAAAAAAGGTTATGATTGATCATAAAAATCCTGATCTTAAATCCTATTCAAGTCTAGACTGGGTTCAACTATTTCAGAGCACCGCTGAATTCTGGATTGTGATTGGTCAGAAGTGGTTGATTGATTTTTCCTAACAGAAGCTCCGGCTGTAATCCAATTCCAGGTTTATATGAATGATGTCCCTCACAGCTCATTCACAGGGACTCAGAAAGCAACAAATGAAAACGTTTGTGTGTAGAGATGTTTATTTAACATTTATAAAGTAGAAGGAGTCTAAAGTTCCAGTTCTGGCTGAGTTTTTCTTACAGAAACGAAAACTTTTTATCCTCGTGTTTATAAATAAACTCAAAGCACCAATTTTCTATTAACAGCAAAAACACTGGAGTTTTTAAAGTAATTAAATCTGTGAGTGTCTCCCACGAGTGCTCGCTCTCTCTAAGTCCCCTACACAGGCTTCATTAATTTTGTTTGGGATTGAAACACTGGATTCAGTCCAATTATTCAATCCCGTGACACACCAGTGGGCGTGGCTTTGGAATCAGTCTGCTTTCCAGTCGTCAGCACGTGTAGATGTTCGGAGGGAACGATGGTGTGTGCTCGAGCGGTTCAAGTTGCGGTAACGAGAGCGTTTAGATCGAATGCTTTTTTTTGGTAACGTATTTTTTGCAGCTTAAATCACACAGTCATGTTCATGTCACCGACCGCCATCACTTCTTACCCCTGAGCGTGTTTTATATTTAACCCACATGAGCTTTGTCGTTTTATTTATAAAGAAGAGAAGCAAAGCCGAGCTCTTACACTATGGGGAATTAAAAGGGGCGGAGCTAATTTCTGGGCCAGAAAAGATTTTATTTGCAGGTTAATATTTCGACAAAATCTCGGTCTTACAAATATATGCAAATACTTTTTGCATGTTTTTCCATTTTGGAAATAATTGTACTTTTGAGGATCGAGGAACACTGAGAAACTACACTTTTATCACTTTAGAGTAGCAATAAATCATATTGGGAAATAAGCGATGGTGGACATGGAGGACAAATTCTTAACAAAAGCTGATTATTTTACGCCCTAAACTTATCAGTATGCGATAAAATACGCGTTCATGCATCAATCCTGCAGTCAATAAGGTAAATCCTGACAAATCACAAGGACGCTGGTCATCTAAAGGTCAAAGCTACAGATCATGAAGCCAACTAGCCGTGTCTGAAAACTTTCACACACACACACACACACACACACACCACACACACACACACACACACACACACACACACACACACGCCGAGAAGGAGAATGATGTGATCTGTGAATTACTCTGCAGCGGGCAGCGCTCAATTTCAGATTCAGACACCCCCACGGTTAACCTTTCACGCTGAGATTTCTGGGAGTTGCGCCAACTTTCCGAGCCAAGATGGCCTCCTGAGAGGAAGCTGCGCGCATAACACGCAGAGTGAAAGCAGAGCCGAGCGCATAGCGTCGCTCCACCGGCTTACCTGTGGAGATCATGAGCCTGTTATCATCCACCTCAGGAGTCGGTTAATTATGGCGCCGCTCGAAGTGTTGATGAGGCCCTCTTCTTCCACCTTTTGTTGTTCAGATGTAGACAAAGCAGCGGGACGCTGAACTTCCAGAAAGGTCTCGACAGTCCAACTGTGTCCTACAACCAGGACTTGGAATCTGCACATGATCAGAAACAGAACAAATCCTGCATGACTTTAAACATTTACACGGAAAGGAAGCAAGGTTAATGAGACGTTTTCTTCTTCTTTCTTTCATCTTTTTTTTTTTTGCTGTGTTTAATGGTGCAGTTTCTGTTAAATGTTCATAGATATTAAGTCATACGACAAAAAATAGATATTTACAATAATTCGATGAAATAAATTAATATATTTCTTGGCCCCAGAAATAAACTCCGCCTTTTTAAGAATTCTCCACAGTTTATATGTTAAAGGTGAGGTGAGTCCAGGGATTAGTAAAAGCTTGGTCATGGTTTTCCTGTCATTATAATTCACCACGACAAATTGCTCCATATAATATATAAGAAAAGCTCAAATTTCCAGCTTTTTGTTTTTTAAATATGTACAAAAAAAAAACCAATTATGATGTCACTTCCTGTGTATCATCACTTCCTGTGTATAATTAGTTTTTACAGTTTTTCACAAACAGAATAAGAACAAGTCATGAACTAAACGAGAGACTGGGGAAGATCTACGCTTTGTGATCTGAGGAAAAGTGGGCGTGTCTTTGAGAATGTTTAAATACTTGGACACGCCCATTAATGGACACACTGCAGTGTAGTAAACTGCTAATAATGCAAAGATATAAAACATTCAGTACATAACATGCAATAACATTCAATTTCTGCACATTATGTAGTAAAATAGAATATATGAATATTATATCATATAAATATCTCATTATTATTAAGAGTCGAGCAAATTTATTACAACATTTTATAGTTTATAAAGTTTGTATAACCAGATAATAAATGTTCCTGTTCTTATAAATGATTCTATTCTACACAGCTAATTTGTGCATGTTATAGAAGTCATATTAATATTTGTGGAAATGAGGGTGAATATATGTGAATATATGAATATGATACTGACTTCCTGTTTAAAGACTTCCATATATGGCATCAAAGACACGCCCACAAATAGTGAATTATGGTTTCTATTGATAAGGCACCATTTTTTCCCTGAGGACATAAAAGAACAAGTAAATTAAGTTGAAGTAAAAAAAAAAAAATACACAATATATATTTTTAGTATATGAATTTTCACATTTATGAAGATTAATTTTATATTGTGTGAGACCATAAAAAATAAACTCTTAAATTCATATGAATCCAAATGACCAGATTCACACACACAAATATTATTCTAAAATAGAAACAACACACGACACACGGTTGTCTGTTTGTGAGCAACGACACACACCTGCTTTCATATTCCTATTAAATTTTCATGCCTTTTTAACATTTTCTCTTCAGGAAATAAAACAATGTAAAATTCGCTCTTCAGTACCACGAGACCTTTGAGTTCAATGGCGTTTTGGAAAATTAAATTAAAAGGCTTAGTCCCTAAAGAAATGAAAAGCATATCATTAGGACAATTACACTTTAATAAAAGCACGTTAATTGAAAACCAAAAATGTGACCTGGTGGAGCAGCACGTTCTCCGATTTACAGAACGGGGAAAAAAATGGCCTTTGGGTTGATTTACAGTAGTGCTTACGTTGGGACCTCATCAGGAGATTATTATGATAAAAAGAAAAAAAGGAAACGGGGCAACTTTTTTAATTAGGGCAGTCATTCCTGAGAACAACATACTCTCAATGTGACAAGCGGAGGAGTGATAGGTGGCCGTGAGGAAGGTATTAATGCTGTTAACCTACATAAAAGAGGGACAGAGGGACATCTAACACACACACACACACACACACACACACACACACACCATGTGTGAAAGATTAGCAGATATAATACTTCACAATTTTAGAGCACATGAACATTCGAAGAGAAGAAAAGAAACTGAATGTCAATTTTTTCCTTATGAAGAAATTCAACAACTTTCCTCATTCAGAACATTAAAATGTAGTTAAAACATTGACTTGAAACACCTCAAAGATATTTTTAATATTTCAAGAATTTGGTGTGAAATACAAAATCCTGTACCAAATAACTCGAAAGTAATTATTCCTCAAAGTAAAACCTGTGTAAACAGTTATGACATCACTTCCTGTTTAATTTCTCGATTTTAACCTTTAAAAAATATTTGCTAAAATAACTACAAAGTCAAACATAAGATTAATGCTTCCTTCCACAATCTTGATGCAGATGAAGATGAAATAAATTATGATTTTTCTGCTTTTTACAGCAAACTGAAATAAAATGAAGCTCAGAAACTAAACATTATTTGCACCCAGACATGAAGTCAGTTTGTGGTGACAGATGTTTCTGTGCCTCAGTTGACTGGACCTGAAACTGAAACGTTCTGTAGCGGTTCGAGGACAAATCAGGCATCAGCTTAATCTGATTTATACCATATTTAACTCTGAAGTGAGAAATCTGAAAATCTGATTATTATTATCATCATTATTATTATTAATGATTAATTATTTACTGATCTTACCACTTTATTTAATTAAAACCTCAGAAGATCAGGAACAGCGTGATTAAGGTGGTTTATATGACACGTGTATATGTTTAAAAATGAAGGTTTTAAGTAGATGTTTAAGTAGATGCTACAGAAAACCTCACACATTAATACAAGATAATGCAAAACCACAAAACTCACTGGGAAACCATGCAAGAACACACAACAACACAAGACAGTGGGAAAGAAAACAAACCATTTTGATGTGTGTGTGTGTGTGTGTGTGTGTGTGTGTGTGTGTGTGTGTGTGTGTGTGTGTGTGTGTGTGTGTGTGTGTGTGTGTGTGTGTGAGATAGCTTGGTGACATCTTTTTATTTAATACACACTTTTTTTTGAGAAGTTCATCAAAAATAAAATAGAGATTAAAAGCCAAGGATGATCAACACAGCCACACCTTCTGTGTGAAGAAATCAATTGAAATGGAGAGAGAGAAGGGGGGGGGGGTCTGGGGGGTTGGCTAGATTATATTTAATAAAGATTCTTCACTTTGATGAAGAAGGTGAAGGAGAATCTTCACTTGAGAAAAAAAAGCTAAATCTTATAAAAAATGTGTGTGTTGTTTAGTACAAAACAGGGTTTTTAAAAGATTCCAAGAGGTTTCATTTTTAGGCTTTAAATATCACATTATACACACACACACACACACACACACACACACACACACACACACACACACACACACACACAAACAAAGGAAAAAAACAGATCATAATATAGGTTATAGATTATATTTTTAGGTTAAACCACAGTATTATTATTAATCAGACTTCAGCTAAATCCAGTGATATCTAATAAAAGTGTAATAATCAGACAGGGGTATTTGACTTCGAGCCGGTTATCTCGTAAACGCATCACAATACACAATACACAATACACAATACGCCAGGGGTTCACAAAAATATTCCGAATTAATTCACCACCATGACGCAATTATTCACCCTTTTTAAATATTCACATATGAAGCTCATTATGTAAATGTGCGCAATAAAGATAATTATTTAAGCCGGAGAGGTTTTGTTGTTCCTCACTGAAGACTTTTTTATTATTATTATTATTATTATTATTAATCCTTATTATTATCATGATATATTATTTCGAGCTCTAATTACTGCCAATTAACCCGTACAGTGTGTGTATAGTGTGTGTGAACTATTGTATTGTAATAATATTTAAAAAATATTTAAATTTATAAAAATATTTAAAAAGGTAAATTGAATAATCAGATCTCTTGCCTTTCCTGAAGCCCATCATGACAAATACATTCTACTTTATCAGATAGAGATTATAAAAATATGGAAATGATGATGATGATGATGATCTCAGAAAAAAAGCAAAACTATTCGAATTTAGGTTCTCAATAAATTCACCTCGTTAAATCCAGGATTATTTAGATTTGTATTATTTTGATCATTTTCCATTCTAATGAAGGTCTTTATCTGACATCTCCATCGGCTCTACTCAGTACCGCGCATGCGAGGTTTTAACGCTATAAAGTGAACTCGCGGGTCGTTTTACGCCACACACTGATGAGCGCGGTGAATAAATGAGGAAGTGGGATTAAACAGGTCATAACAAGCAGCATGGTGTCAGTGAATCTTATATTTCTGTTCTTGTGCAAGTAAAGTATCAGGTTACGTTTGGGCCATTACCTAAATCCTCGTCTGAAAGGCTGCTTAAGGAGCTTAAGGGCCTCGGTGCTCACGAGCGGCCGGTGGAAAGCAGATCGTTCAGCTCTGCTGAGCCTTTATGAAGTGGGTTAGGCCCGAGGCTTGCTAGGCCTCTTCGTTTCACCGCGGCCCCTCAGCGACTCTCACAGCTGTAAGCAAGGAGAAGAAAAGGCTGGATTTCTTTCTGTCGTGCACTGCTGAACTCCCGGCTGCTCCCTGTGTCATTCAAAACAGGACGCCTAACGAGACTGCTACTCCGAATAACCCAGACCGGTGTCATTCAAATCACTGACAGAAAACTGATATCCCATATAACTAGAACTTGTTCCTTCAAACACACAACAAATCTCAGAAATCCAAGCCTGAAGCCCAAACTGAGATGTTCTGCAGAGCTGAAACAGGCATCATTTTATTTAGATTTCAATTATATTTCATGCTAAAACACTTGGAAAGTATAGAGTGTTAATATTAATTATAAATCGAAGTTCTTTAAAGGTTCTTTGTATTGTCTAGAACTCTGATCAGTTTTTTTTCACATGGAACCCTGAAGAGTTTTCTCACTGACAGAAGGGTGAAGACCCCTTAAAAGTTCTAGAGTGCAAAATATTGAGATTTCACTTTCTACGCTTTAAATCTGATCCCGAAACATCTGTGTATCACCTGAGTATTAGCCGATAACCAAAAAATATCGTTTTCTTTCTAAATTAAATGTATAACAATTATTAATATAACACAAATCAATCCTGAGAAAATAAACACTGAAACGAACGTCTAAATGAAGTGTTTTTTATTCCAAATATATTTCACGTATTTCGAAACATACCTTCCAAATCCAGTTCTCAATATTGCCTTTGTTACAGGATCTGAAATCTGATATGTTTTCACTGGAGTGTGCTGGTTTCGGCCCGGTTCTGCTACAGAATGTGGTCTGGGTCCCAGGATTTCTTCACTGTAACTTTGTAATACATTTCTGTGAAAATAAACGATATGAAGTCACATGTAAATAATCCCATTTGATCCTCGGACACATTTTGTTCCTTTATTTACGTATCAAGTAGTGCAAGTGTTTTTTTCACGTGATTGTGTCACGTGATTTCTTTGTATCCACAGGTTAATTTCTTGCTCATTGGCTTTATTTTGGATGCACGTGATGCATGTGTTTTATACCATTACCTTTACATGTGTGATAAGACGTGTTACATGAATGTGTTTGAGCCTCATCACAAACATGTTGATGTCCAGTTGTACACCAATGGATACAAAGAAATAACGTGACACAATCACGTGAAAAAAACTTTACTATACTACTGACAAATAACACTCGAGTTTACACACTTCAGATGAATGACAGACAGACGGCCACACAGATAAACAGATAGCTAGCTAGCTAGCTAGCTAGCTAGCTAGCTAGATAGATAGATAGATAGATAGATAGATAGATAGATAGATAGATAGATAGATAGATAGATAGATGTACTATGTATCTGAGTGTATGTAGGGGTATCTGAGTGTATGTAGGGGTGTCTGAGTGTATGTAGGGGAATCTGAGTGTATGTAGGGGCGTCTGAGTGTATGTAGAGATATCTGAGTGTATGTAGGGGTTTTTAAGGTTATGAAGGTGTATCTAAGGTTATGAAGGGGTATCTAAGTGTATGTAGGGGCGTCTGAGTGTATGTAGAGATGTCTGAGTGTATGAAGGGGTGTCTAAGTGTATGTAGGGGTGTCTGAGTGTATGTAGGGGTATCTGAGTGTATGTAGGGGTATCTGAGTGTATGTAGGGGAATCTGAGTGTATGTAGGGGTATCTGAGTGTATGTAGGGGAATCTGAGTGTATGTAGGGGTATCTGAGTGCATGTATGGGTATCTGAGTGCATGTATGGGTATCTGAGTGTATGTAGGGGTGTTTGAGTGTATGTATGGGTATCTAAGTGTATGTAGGGGTGTCTCAGTGTATGTAGGGGTGTCTGAGTGTATGTATGGGGTATCTGAATGTATGTAGGGGTATCTGAGTGTATGTATGGGTATCTAAATGCATGTATGGGTATCTGAGTGCATGTATGGGTATCTGAGTGTATGTAGGGGTGTCTGAGTGTATGTAGGGGTATCTGAGTGTATGTAGGGGTGTTTGAGTGTATGTATGGGTATCTAAGTGTATGTAGGGGTGTCTGAGTGTATGTAGGGGTGTCTGAGTGTATGTAGGGGTATCTGAGTGTATGTAGGGGTGTCTGAGTGTATGTATGGGTATCTAAGTGTATGTAGGGGTATCTGAGTGTATGTATGGGGTATCTGAGTGTATGTAGGGGTATCTGAGTGTATGTATGGGTATCTGAGTGTATGTAGGGGTGTCTGAGTGTATGTATGGGTGTCTGAGTATATGTAGGGGTATCTGAGTGTATGTATGGGGTATCTGAGTGTATGTAGGGGCATCTGAGTGTATGTAGTATGTATCAGAGTGTATGTAGGGGCGTCTGAGTGTATGTAGTGTGTATCTGAGTGTATGTAGGGGTATCTGAGTGTATGTAGGGGCGTCTGAGTGTATGTAGTATGTATCTGAGTGTATGTAGGGGTATCTGAGTGTATGTAGGGGCGTCTGAGTGTATGTAGTATGTATCTGAGTGTATGTGGGGGTATCTGAGTGTATGAAGTATGTATCTGGGTGTATGTAGTATGTATCTGAGTGTATGAAGGGGTGTCTGAGTGTATTTAGGGGTATCTGAGTGTATGTAGGGGTGTCTGAGTGTATGTAGGGGTATCTGAGTGTATGTAGGGGCGTCTGAGTGTATGTAGGGAAATCTGAGTGTATGTAGGGGCGTCTGAGTGTATGTAGAGATATCTGAGTGTATGTAGGGGTATTTAAGATTATGAAGGGGTATCTAAGTGTATGTAGGGGCGTCTGACTGTATGTAGAGATGTCTGAGTGTATGAAGGGGTGTCTAAGTGTATGTAGGGGTGTCTAAGTGTATGTAGGGGTATCTGAGTGTATGTAGGGGTATCTGAGTGTATGTATGGGTATCTGAGTGCATGTAGGGGTGTCTGAGTGTATGTAGGGGTATCTGAGTGTATGTAGGGGTGTCTGAGTGTATGTATGGGTATCTAAGTGTATGTAGGGGTGTCTGAGTGTATGTAGGGGTGTCTGAGTGTATGTATGGGGTATCTGAATGTATGTAGGGGTATCTGAGTGTATGTATGGGTATCTGAGTGCATGTATGGGTATGTATGGGTGTCTGAGTATATGTAGGGGTATCTGAGTGTATGTATGGGGTATCTGAGTGTATGTAGGGGCATCTGAGTGTATGTAGTATGTATCTGAGTGTATGTAGGGGTATCTGAGTGTATGTAGGGGTATCTGAGTGTATGTAGGGGTGTCTAAGTGTATGTAGTATGTATCTGAGTGTATGTGGGGGTATTTGAGTGTATGAAGTATGTTTCTGGGTGTATGTAGTATGTATCTGAGTGTATGAAGGGGTGTCTGAGTGTATGTAGGGCTATCTGAGTGTATGTAGGGGTGTCCGAGTGTATGTAGGGGTATCTGAGTGTATGTAGTATGTATCTGGGTGTATGTAGGGGTATCTGAGTGTATGTAGGGGTATCTGAGTGTATGAAGGGGTGTCTGAGTGTATGAAGGGGTGTCTGAGTGTATGTAGGGGTATCTAAGTGTATGTAGGGGTATCTAAGTGTATGTAAGGGTATTTGAGTGTATGTAGGGGTATCTGAGTGTATGTAGGGGTATCTGATTGTATGTAGGGGTATCTGAGTGTATGTAGGGGTGTCTCAGTGTATGTAGGGGTATCTGATTGTATGTAGGGGTATCTGAGTGTATGTAGGGGTATCTGAGTGTATGT
>JBCEWE010000050.1:775368-777868 GCA_039877035.1 Silurus lanzhouensis
TCCTCCATGAAGCCTCTCTGCTCCATATTCATCTCCACTGCATTAATAAAGATGTCGTACTGATGCTGAAGCCCAAAGTCTTGCACACACACACACACACACACACACACACACACACACACACACACACACACACACACACACACACACACTTACTTCCTCTAAACATTCATTTCCGCCTTTCTGATTATTCTCTGCGCTTTATTCTGACAGGTGACGGCGTGACATCATAAAAATTTTAAATATTAAAACAACAATAATAATAATAATGACGTGATATCACGTGAAAATGTAAGGAATCACGTGTAAGTTAAACACGTGGCATGTCTGTATATGCGAACAGAAACGACCAGTCGGAGCGACGTGCAAACAATAGGTATAAGAAAGTCACACGTGAAAGCATTTTATTTATTTGTATATTTATATATAAACCATTAAACTATGGGAAGAAGGAAAATTACTTCGGAAAGGGAATAACGTATTTATCAGAAACAAACAAATAAACTAAAGATTCGCGTGTAGAAACAATAATAAAATAATAAAAAACGCATTTCGGAGAAAATTAAACATTCGAAATTTCTAAAAGTCACGTGTGTAAATTTTACGTGTGAGTAATGTACAATTTTAAATCTTATGTTTAGTATAATAAAGGCAGTGAGGCAGTGAGGCAGGGGTTTGACACGTTTCTTTTCTGATAAAAAAGCTGCCAAATTTGATCATGATTTAATAACAGAAGCGTTTTTTGTTTGGAAATAGGAGAAATGTATATATTTATTTATTTATATTTAACTCAGTGTTTGATTTTTAACACAATCGAGCTTTTCACCTGAGATCATGATGTTGTACAGATGATTTAATACCTGATCACTGAGAAAACCAGGTGAACTTCTTCAACCGGAAGTTAAAAAGTGCAGAGATTTGGGGGAAGTGGTGTCTTTGTAATGTAAAAATAAATATGATGGTAGTAAACTAAACAAAAGATGAAAGAACAATCCAGTCATGTGATCTCTAAACGAATAAAGGAGAATAAATGTAACGTGTAGATCGAAATAATCACTTTTCACTTTTTTCTTTTTCTTCTCAAGTGTACAATTAATAAATTCAGATGAATGTAAACAGATCAGGAGTCACTGTAACCTAAAAAAGTGAGAAGATGGAGGATGAAACTGTCACCGTTTTTTCTGACTTTCACCTTGAATGATCGAGAAGAAAAAAGAAAAAAGAAAAGAAAGGAGGAGAAATTCTTTTGACGGAGGGAGATTTTCCATTTTCTAAGATCGCTGAGCGTTACACCGTCTATTGTGTGTGTGCGTGAGTGTGTGTGTGTGTGTGTGTGTGTGTGTGTGGTGTGTGTGTGTGTGTGTGTGACCTCGGACACACAAAAGCAAAAACTTTCCCTAAACAAGAAGACAAGCTTCATTCCTGCTTTCCTTCACACTCATTTCCCCCTTTTTTTACTGCGTTCATGGCCTACACACACACACACACACACACACACACACACACACACACACATTAGGGTCGCATGGACCCTCGAGCGGTCAGAATGTTGGTTTTATTCTTCATCATTCTGATATTTTATCTCAATTTTGTACCTTCTGCACTTTTATGTCTCGAGCACAAAACCTTCAGGCCTCGTGCTTCATTTCCTCCAAATCATTTTTACTTTCATTAGAATGAAGTTGCAGTCACGATTTTTAATGATTTTTTTTTTACAAAAAAACAAAAACAAAACAATTATAGAGTAGTCCCAAAATGTTTTGTTTGTTTGTTTGTTTGTTTGTGTGTTTGTTTTTCTTTTTTTTTGACGAAAACCTGCTTCACCTATCGATCACCGAATGGAGTACCAATATTTCCAGTTCCTCACTTCCAGTCATCTCATCAAATTGGGTTCCAGCAGGAACTAAGAGCTCAGAGAACGAGACCAGAATCAACTTTCAGTTACATTATTTATGATCAGTTGAGGATTGAGGACCAGCAGTGGCAGCGCGGTGGTTCTGAGATCTAAACTCACGACCTTCCGATCAGCAGTCGTACATCGTCACCACTGAGTCCATCAGGCTCTTCTGCACAAACACAACAGACACGGTGACGTGATCAGATCTTACTCTCAAGTGTCCAGTAAGAATTGACAAAGTGGTAGAGAAGAACTTGAAGAGAACTTTTAAAGAAACAGAATCCAGAAGCTGGAGACACCTTCAGAGGATTTTAGAAGGATAACACAGGAACAGGAACAGGAACGTGTCTAGTGTTCTCAAAAGATCATTCTCAAAAAAGAGAGAGAGAAAGAGCGAGAGAGAGATAGAGAGAGAGAGAGAGAGAGAGAGAGAGAGAGAGAGAGAGAGAGAGAGATGAAGAGAGGAAGAGAAAGAGAGAGGAAGAGAGGGAGAGAGAGAGAGAGAGAGAGAGAGAGAGATGAAGAGAGGAAGAGAGAGAGAGAGGAAGAGAGGAAGAGAGGGAGAGAGAGAGAGAGAGAGAGAGAGAGAGAGGGAGAGAGAGA
>JBCEWE010000050.1:782868-820368 GCA_039877035.1 Silurus lanzhouensis
AAAAGACGGAAACTAGGCGAGGCTGAGAAGCTGTCACTTAGCGGAGTCACCGGCTCACGTGACGCAATTGGCGTCTCCTGATTGGTGCGAGGCACGTGTCTAGGATACGGGGAATGCGACGTCACACGGGAGCCTCGTATTAAAAATAAGAACAAAAAAAAATCCGTAGTGAAAGTATTTGAGAGCCAGTTGGCAGCTCTTTATATAGCCGTTATTTGCTCACTGAGGCGCGACTGCAGCAGCACCGGATCCTATAGCGGCCTTTTTCTTATTAATAATAATAATAATTATTATTATTATTAACATTATTATTATTATTATTATTATTAATTATTATACGCAGGAGTAGTATTAGTATTATTATGTGCACTGTTTATTTTTTATTTTGTTTGTTTAACAATATTTCTTCAGTATTAATAAGAACTTCGTGGAGCTTGTTGTGGAATTAAAAATCTATAATTATGTTTTTTCTTTGTGCGCACAAAAAGCGCCTTGGTGGCATTTAAAAATCCAGAACAGATTTTTTTTTCTGTTGCTCATTTTACAGCCGGTCAGTTTTTATGATTTTTTAAGTTAAGAAAAAAAATATTTATATACATTTATATACAAGAGAAAATTATTTCAAGAAGAAAAAAAAAAAACCTGGAAGTCGGAAGCGCTCGCGTGCGTGCGGGAGAGAAAGGGGTTAAGGAGAGTTTCAGGATGGAAGAGAAAGATCAGAGCAGCAGAGATGCAGGAGATGAATCCAACAGAGCCATCCTGCCTTTACTCGAGCCTCCAGGAAACCTGCACCGGATCACCAACTTCTACATCGACAACATTTTGCGGCCGGACTTCGGACGCAGGAAAGAAAGCAGCAGCGCCGCCGCCGTCAGCGCGACCGAGCGCAGCGACATTAACGCGTCTGGAAGAGAGAACCGGTGTCCATCAGAGGCGGAGACCGACACAGAGCGAGCAGCATCACCGGGATCGGGTGAAGGAGCATCAAACCCCGTGGTTAGCGGTTCGAAGCCCGGGGCGGAAAGCGACGGGGATCAATGCGCAAACTCGCCGAATAACCAGCCGATGCTGTGGCCAGCGTGGGTTTACTGCACCAGATACTCGGACAGACCCTCTTCAGGTCAGAGTTCATTTTGGAAAAATTTAAATAAAAATACTCAGTATGATAATTGAGATTTCTTTATACATTATCGATTTTTAAACCGATTAAAAACAAAATATTACATATAATTAAATCAATTTACTACATCAGCTTTAAGTGCATCTAAGGTCACATCTTAAATGATATTAAAAAAAAAGTGAATATTACAAAACAAAAACAGATTTTACGTTTGCTGGCGTGTGTTTTTCAGTAAGACACCGAACAAAATTGACCGAAAAATTATTGTAAAAAAAAAAAAAAGCTTGTGTTATAACGAAGTTATTCATTCAGTTCATAGTTAACAATTAAGAATATGCTAATATCATTTCAAAAACCTCTGGATTTAGCTGATTTATTCTTAGAATTTTTATTCTTAAAATGGATGGTTTATTCTGTAAAGATCATAAATATTCTTATATGTAAATAAATCAAAGGGGGAAAAAACGAATCGGAATCGAAACCGCGGTTCAGTTCGTGTTTATTGTGTTTATTGTGAGCTCAGAGAGTTTTCTGCACCTGCTTTGCTTTTTTTTTTTCGTTTCTGGGGTCTGTATATTATTCATGATCCCTATTTTCTAAAATAATAACGATTAAAGAATAAAAGTGTGACTGAATCTAACTCTCACACACTGGTGTTTACGAGATAAAAACATTTATGTAAATTATGATGAAGCTTTTTTATTAGCTGCTAAAATATTTTTCTTTAAAGTGACCAGAACAGACTTGAATAGCGAGCGATTTGATAAAAAAGAAAATTAACAAGTGGTTCACAGCAGTATGTTTCTTCTATTTATATTTATATAATGAATATATAGTCAATTAATCGATATAAATAAATATATATATGTATATATCACAAAATTAATCCCAAGGAAATGTACTAAACGTTTGTGAGGCCATTTTAGAAGCCATGCAGCACAAGTTTTACTTTTTAAAAGTGAATTGAAAGTTTAATAATAAAAATATATGCATCCTTTTCGAAAGGTTTAGAAAAAAGCAGTTTGCAGTCAAATTTATTTTAAACAAAATAAACATTTAAAAGCATTTTTTTTTTTAGTTGAGACTAAATAATGTGAATAAACTTCAAACATGTTTAAAAGCCCAAATGATGTTAGCACATTATTATTATTATTATTATTATTATTATTATTATTATTATTATTATTTATTTATTTTTTTTATGATTATTATTATTATTTTAAGCATTAAATTGTGTGTATATTTGACGGTCTTGGTGCGTTTTTGCTGGTTATAACTACAGAATGTCTTTAATGAAAGTAAAAGAGTATTTTTGTGTAGTTATTTTTGCGAAACGAAGCGAAGTTTAGCGCCTTTGTTCGGTCGAGGTCTTTGTTAATATTTCATTAGCATATTTTTGTTGGACAATAGAGTTGAGGAGTCGAGGCTTCAGACATTTTGTCCTAAATGAGAGCAAATGTTGATGAAAAATGTTGCTTTTTTGTAAAGAAAGAAATTGAAAAACTTTATAGAATCATGTACAGAATAATAATTCCCGTTTCATATCAAAAAGTTCCGACGCAAAAGCAACCACCAAACCGTGTTTACACTAATATTCATATCATTACTACTAATATTGATATGATATTTTTAGTGTAATGTTTTCTTTTTTAATTTTACACGTTTGGAGTGTAAAATAATCTCGTGCTCAAGTCCAAGGAGATTTTCAGTCGTAAAGGTTAAACTGATTCTGGGTTGCTTTGGTCTGATCGTTAGCTTAGAAGCTAAAAAAAGGCTGTGAGATCATTTGATCCTTATACAGAAGAAGAATTACACACAAAAGACAGGGGAATTGTGGGAAATATAGCTGTAATCTAATATATAAAGAAATAGAAGAAACTCAGCACGTGAGTAATAACAGGTGATACTCATGTGAGCAGGTGAGAAAACACACGTGATGACGAGACGTCTCCAGTAACATTCCTGAGCCAGTCTCACGTCTCACGTCTCAGGCCTCACGTCTCTGGCTATAGACCTGGAAAAGGCATGAACCGGAAGTGGCTGTTTCGCGTGCACGCGCTGAAAAAGTTTACAAACAGCAAAAAAAGAGCAAGAAGAGACGATTATGAAAATGTAGTTGCTATGGAAACAGAGGAGGGTGGAATGGGGAGGGAGAAAGGGGTAGGGATGCGTTAACCCCCCCCCCCCCTCTCTATATACCCCACCCCCCACCACACCCCACCCCCAAACCTTCACAAGCCCCAAAAAACTCCAGCACCCTTTCAAATATGGAAAGTGTATGAAAATTTTGTTTGTGTGCGTGTGTGTGTGTGTGTGTGTGTGTGTGTGTGTGTGTGTGTGTAAGAGAAAAAAAAAGTGTGCACAGTTATAACATTAACAGACACATTATTATTATTATTATTATTATTATTATTATTGTTATTAATAACAATAACATTAACAATAATAATAATAGTTTTGAACCTTTTTAATAAGTTGCTTCTAAAAAAGTATCATCTAACAAAACTTTAGGAGCTCGTGTTTCTATAGCAACCACATTTCATAGAGCTTTTACACGTGCAGAAATCAACAACAATAATAATATAATTTTATTATTATTATTATTATTATTATTATATTTTAATTAATCTCGACTACCGAAAATAAATATAAATAAATCTTATACTTTTTTTTTTCATTTCAAAACAATTCATGTATTTTTTCTTTTCAACTGCAAATGTTTTTGTTTCTCACTGCATCAGAAATTTCAGTAAAAAACAGTTGTTATTTTATATTTTAGTTTATATTCTATTTTTCATTTTGTTTGAAATGTGACGTGTCCTGCTGCGCGTGCTGCTTAAGTCCCTCATACTGGGGTAGTTTATCATCTTACAGGGTGTGAAAGTGCACCATGTTCACACACACACACACACACACACACACACACACACACACACACACACACACACACACACAGTATAGCACTCAAGAACCTTTGCCATTTCGTACCTAATCATGCAACACAGAGCAGACCCTGACCTCGAAATCCCACAATGCATTGCGCTGCAGTAGTCAAGGCCATGCGGATCACCCATAATGCACCTAATGAAAAGCCAAAAAAAGTAAAAACGTGAACTATAGACATTATTATTATTATTATTATTATTATTATTATTATTATCACTTGTTGTGCAGCGCATGCGCACTTCATACCCTAGCTAGTTTCTATACATGTATAAATGAATGAACAGATGTCACACATGAATAAGTTCCTATTGAAAAAGTTTCGACTTCAAAACTTCAGAAGCTCCTCTGTTGCCATAGCAACCACGTTCCCATAATGCTGATCATGCTCTTCACAGAGTTATGAGTCCACAATTTGTTACTTTAACAGTAATAATAATAATAATAATAATAATAATAATAATAATATTATAATTATAATAACTTAAAAAACTGAATATATTAGTAATTCAAAGTTACTTCTTACAAACTTTGGGTGTTTCCGTAGACACCCCTTGTGTTATTATATATTATATAAGTTGTAATAAGTGCAGAATTGATTATTATTATTATTATTATTGATATTATTATTATTATTATTGTTGTTGTTATTATTAGCAGTATCTAGTGACCAAGTACCACCTCCTCAACCTCCTCTGTGTGTGTGTGTGTGTTTTCAGGGCCCCGATCGCGCAAACCAAAGAAGAAGACTGTGACCCGGGAGGATAAGCGGCCCCGCACGGCCTTCACAGCGGAGCAGCTGCAGCGGCTGAAGTCGGAGTTCCAGTCGAACCGGTACCTGACGGAGCAGAGGAGGCAAAGCCTCGCCACCGAACTGCAGCTCAACGAGGCCCAGATCAAAATCTGGTTCCAGAACAAGAGGGCCAAAATCAAGAAGGCGTCGGGGAACAAGAACACGTTGGCGCTGCACCTGATGGCGCAGGGGCTGTACAACCACGCCACCACCTCCACCTCCTCCTCCTCCACCAAGGACGACAAATCAGACAGCGACTGATCCCCAGCGCGTCATAACGCGTCATAACGCGCGCAAAGACCTGAACCGTGAGCGGCCTGGGTGCTGTGAGAAACAAACCAGCGGAAAAGAGACTGGATGAGATTTTTATCACTCTGCAATATACCTTTATGTAGCCTTTAATTTTATGTGCTGTGAGTTTGATCTCCGTTTTGTTTTTATTATTATTATTATTATTATTATTATTTGATTTGTTTTCTCTGCTGTTCACACAGATGAAGTCACACTCAGAGAAAACGGTACTACATGGTACCTCGTGGCTGTATTGTGGTGCCATCAAGCGTACACTTTCAGTACCTTTAGGTCCGGTGAAATCCTTTTGGGTTTTTTTTTTTAATTAAAAGTCAAACTTCTACATTTCCAGGTGAACCGCTGAGATTCACCTTTTTCTTCTCGGAGTGTTTGTGAGGTGGAATTTCGAGCAAAGCGCTTCTGAGTGACTCCTGATCGTCTTTAATCCATGCTGAAGTCCAAAGAGTTGTTCATTTCCTTGCTGTATTCAGGCAACTGTGATTTAAAACGAAAGAAAAAACTAAAGTTTATGACCGTTTTCCATGTTTTCATATCTAATCTTATGATTCCTGAAGAATATTTTTTAAGTTGGATGGATTTTGTGTTACACCGGATTTGTTTTTTTTTTGTTAAGAAGTCACACAGCACATGGAGAAGTGTGTACACGTTATACACACTATACTGTATTTATAGGTTTATAAGCAAAATGTCTATTTAACTTTGTTACAGGAAACACGTCAATATTATGTTCGCACGCAACACGATCTCGCGCCAGAAACGATGGAAGAATTCGTATGATGAAAAGACGCAGTGGGCGTGGCTTAGCTACTGGGGCATTTAGTAAAAAATCTTTTTGGAAGTCATACGAATTTTTCACAATTTTATATTTGTGCGTGAAATCGTGTTGTTCAGACAGATATTAATATAATTCTTTCATTTTCAGGTTCAGACAACTGAATGACGAAGTCGCATAATGAATGGAAACACTTGACCTATGAATTCTTTCTTTCTTTCATTCTTTTTTTTTTCTTTCTTGGCTGAAAATTTTCACCAATCCATTAATGCATTCTTTCCTTTTTTTTTTTACCTCATTCCTTTCCGAATGATTCAGAAATTCGGTTAGTTTTTATTTTTCCTTCTTTTTGTCAGTCTCTCTTAATTAAAAAAAAAAGATCTTTCCTTCTTTCTGTGCGTTTTTCCCAAAGCAATAATTATTTTGAGCTTGTTGAGTGTGAGATCATCACGTGTTTGAAGAAAGTCTCAGACAGCAGATTTCGAGCGCCTCGATTCAATTTCAGAGTCGGAAAAAAAAAAAAAAAACCTTCTCAGCTTCACTTTTAACCCGTGTGTCACTTCCTGCATTGAATTGTTCACAAGAGTTTCTACAAATTTGTATTCGTTTTTACGGTTTTCTTTCTTTTCATTTCATCATGCAATAATTACGAGACCAGAACAGTTGAAGAAACCAAATTGTGACCTTTGATTTGGTGTGAAATGCGTCCTGTTGTAATTGTTGTGGAATAAAAAGAAGAAGTGTGTATGATGGATCCATTCACCAAACAAACACACACTTTGCCTTAAAGTTTTGAGAGGAACTTTTTTTGTTTGTTTTATTCCTATGAAAAACTGTGCTCTTCATTATCTATAGGCCTATAAAGAAACGATTTACAGCAGAATCTACAAAGGATATAAAACAGAATGAGATAATTTAAGTTCCTTTCTTTTTTATGTAAAATTCATGCGTGTTTTTTGGAACTATTCTTTAAAAAAAAGATGTACATAATTTGTATCATGTTTATTTGTGGCATTAAATCCAACTGGATGAACAAGTCAATAAAACGACGCTTATTTCTAAGGTCATGTTCTTCAGGGTTTTTTTACATTTGGTTTTTAAAAGTAAGTTTTGTTTGGAATATTTTTGGGGATAAAAACAGAAACTGGGTGTCAAACATTTCAATGTTGCTGAAAAATCTCAAGCACAAGAAATGTAACTCTGAACTCATGTACAGTTTATAGGAACTCAAAAAGACCTCAAAAGATTTGATGTTAACTTCTGGAAAGTTTATTTCATGTTTAGCAGGATTCCAGATGTTTTCTGTCATAATGAAACTTTATTTATTTATTATTACAGAACGAGTTCGCTTGTTTTAACATCATCATCATCATCTTCATCAGATTAAAAATATAAGGAAAATGTATCTTAGTAGTTTCAAGAATTTAAATTTTACATCACACACACACACACACACACACACACACACACACACGCTACTTCTTGTCCAGAAAATGTCATCTATAAATATTGTTTTTATTATTTTATTTTTAATATAGATCTTATTTTATACACAACACCCCCTAACTCGCATGTGAAGCTCTGATTGGTTGTGGTTAGAAAGGGGCGGGGTTATATTAGTTTTAGAATAATTTGAATTGCTAACTGAAATTAGCATATCGGCTATAGAGCAATAATACACACTTCACAGTGCTGCGATATTTCTTTTACATGAATTGAACCAAAACTCAAATCCAGTCCAGAAAATTCATGATCGATTTTTATTTTATTTTCAATAAAGTTAATATTGTGAAAGTTCTACAACTAAATACAACAAAAAAAACCAACCCAAATAAATAAATAATGCTCCAAGCGAAACACACCATCATCACACTAAAGGTGACAGTAGTTATTATTTGTCACATTAAAATTTATACCGCTAGTCCCTAAAACAACCGCAAGCCTGATTCATACAAGCGCTCTGATTGGTTGATGCTAAGAGACAAATGGAATCAGGGCGTGGTTGCACGTGATGGGTGGAGTTCAGTACAGAGATAAAGAGATCAGGCTGGTTTATGAGACCGACATGTAATATTACAGATTGTTTACATTTTGTTGTTGCTTTCTTAATATTTTAATTATTTATTTAGGATAAAAATCTCAGAGTGCAACAGCAACAACAAGTAACCTGGAGATTTCAGGTTAAACTCAACATTTCTGTGATTTTATTATAAATCAAATCCAAACACAAATAAAATGATGGAAAGTTCTACATCATTTTTACCTTCAGGAGCAGTGATTATGATGAACCGGTGATGAGCAGGTGAAGTGGGTGATGCTGAAGAGCAGGTTATTGGCAACGAGCAGGTGATGAGAAGTTGATTGTGAAGAGCAGGTAATGAGAAGGTGATAAGAGGGTGATGGTGACCAGGAGGTGATGAGAAGGTGATAGTGAACAGCAGGTGATGAGAAGGTGATGGTGAACAGCAGGTGGTAAGAAGGTGATGGTAAAGAGCAGGTGATGAGAAGGTGATAGTGAAGAGCAGGTGATGAGAAGGTGATAGTGAAGAGCAGGTGATGAGAAGGTGATGGTGAACAGCAGGTGGTAAGAAGGTGATGGTGAACAGCAGGTGATGAGAAGGTGATAGTGAAGAGCAGGTGATGAGAAGGTGATAGTGAAGAGCCGGTGATGAGAAGGTGATGGTGAACAGCAGGTGGTAAGAAGGTGATGGTGAACAGCAGGTGATGAGAAGGTGATAGTGAAGAGCAGGTGATAGTGAAAAGCGAGTGATGGTGAACAGCAGGTTATTGGTGCTTTGAGCAAAAGAGCAGATGATGGTGATGAGTCTCGCTGAAAGAGATTCTCAAAATGGCAGATATGGAGGCACTTTGTGAAGCTTTGTTAGCAGGACAATCTGAAGAATGCATGGATGCTATAAATCTAAAGAAGAATCTTGAGAATAGGAAACCGATGCTTTATGGTGTCACAGAGAAGCCATGGTCACACACTGCACATGGAACATACGCTGAAGAACTTTTAAATGATCCACCATTGCTTTTTCAAACTCGAAATGAAATATAAGATGTTCAAAAACAAACCCAACAAAACTAAGCAGGAAGCTACAGGAACAGGAAGTGAACGAATGCAGCGCTACACAGGGGCCATGGTCATGTGATAGAAACTTCACTACACACTTGGAACATGTAGAAATCACATTTAAGTATCTCCTCACTTGCACCCACAAAAAAAAAAAAAAGAGGGAAAAAGTTTTGGCAGTGAATAGGAGCCGATAGAAAAAAGGCAGCGAGGAGAAAAATGCCTTCCTCAATGCAGCAGGATCTCATCTGCATTTCTATTTGCCAACGTGGAAGTGGCCAGCGACTCCAAGCTTCTCTGGAAAAAAAAAGAGGGGCTGAAGGTCAAAGCTCCCTCCCACATGGCTCGCAGGTGGCTCTCCTCTCTCTCTCTCTCTCTCTCTCTCTCTCTCTCTCTCTCTCTCTCAGAAACCTTTCATCAGCTTCAGATTCAGTGACAGAGCTCAAGACGTTTGTGCACAGTTTAATGTTTCAACCTTTTCCCCTCCAACCAAACTGGGTTCAGACAAAAGCTTATGTTCGAGACCTTTAAGCAGATTTAGGTTTTGTCCTACTGTGCCATTAACAGTGTCCTGGCATCTCGATGTCCTGGTGTGATTTCTTGTTTTTTTCTTTTATTTTCTTTAATCATTGCACCACAATAAACTTAAAGAAACTCTGATGAACAGCATAAAAGGAATAAAAAAGAGAAAGAGCTTAAAAAACTTGACTCCAAATGGTCCAGGCACAAATCACAAAGCTTCACATCGACGGCTCGTGACAGTCCTATTGTGATTAAAAAGCCTCTCCCGAAGTGGCGTACCTTCTAAAATCCGGGCGTCTCGTCAAATTCTCGCGCACGCCCTGAGCTGAACTCGGACAAACGGCCGAGGCAAAGGCCAGTCACACTAGGAAAGAAAATACATATCAGAAAAAGTATTGATGTCCCCCATTTGGCCCCTGTACAAAAGGGGCAGCGTTGTGACCCCTCCCCCACTGAGCCATTTCTCCATAGTTTCTGGCTAGCTTCCTAGTCAGATCTGAATATGCAATGAAGAGCCCTAGAGTTCGGTGACGAAAATATAATTACGGCGCCGAGCGGAGGCAAAAAGTAAAGAATGGAGACGACATCAAGCTAATTTCACACCCGGCTCGCCGATGGCCGAGACCTCGCCAAACCATGCAGATCAAAGTGCCCTGAGAAAGTTAAAAGGAGGACTTAAGCGCGCTAATCTCCAGGACAAATATATTTTAATCTTGTTAGAATACAAGTTAATGCCAAACTTAGCGCTCGCTACAGATTATATTTGTGAGCTGAGACTTTTGCGGGATGTCCTGCGCCAGCTCGGGTGAAATTTCCCCAATCATGGAGGGCGTGTTGTGGGAACAAAGCCGCCATTACAGAAAAAAAAAATCAACAAAACAAGAGAAAACAAACCCAGAGCTTTGGCTTCGTTCAGTCACCTAGTGCGCATAGGAAATGAGGCTTCGCTCATGTGACCAGTGTCTCAGCAGCACCTTGGTAACCCTTGATCTCTCATGGATTTAGGCTTAAGTCAGCCGGCCGAGCACAAAAGAGAAAAGCCACTTTCTTAGGCTGCGACGTTTAGAAAAGCAAACCGAGCTGCTTCCTGAAGCCTAAAAAAAGAGAAAAGAAGGGAAAGGAAAAAGAGGCTTAGAGGGTTAATGACTGACTTTGTTGCAGTATGAGGGGAAAAGTGCTTGTAAAATTTGCCCTTACTCGGCTCTTTAGTCAGATGAATCAGGTGGTGTTCTAGACGAGGAAGGAGGTACCTGAGATGGTTCAGTGTCCAGCATGGAGATCCGAATTAAAGATACAAGGTGGAAAAATAATTAGTGTACAACATTTCAGCTTCACCACCAACACTGATCAGTCTGTGATCTTTTAACAGTTCCTCAAAGAACCAGAAACAATATTTATCACCAAACCAATATGAAATAAAGATATATATATATATATATATATATATATATATATATATATATATATATATATATATGTGTGTGTGTTACAGTAAAATACAGTTATTGTTACCACCTTACAGCAATTTACTAAGGATAACCAATTCTCACCCCTTACACAGGGAACTTCCTGTTCTCACTTGCGTTATAGAAGCTATAAACACACTGTGGTGCTCATTAGAATTCACCACTTCATTTGCTGATTCAGAAAAACTGAGACACTGACAGAGGCCACACCTCCTTCATTACGACTGACACAGAGGCCACACCTCCTTCATTACGACTGACACAGAGGCCACACCTCCTTCATTACGACTGACACAGAGGCCACACCTCCTTCATTACGACTGACAGAGGCCACACCTCCTTCATTACGACTGACACAGGCCACACCTCCTTCATTACGACTGACACAGAGGCCACACCTCCTTCATTACGACTGACAGAGGCCACACCTCCTTTATTATGACTGACACAGAGGCCACACCCCCTGTACTGAGACTGACAGGCACACCCCCTCTATTTACACTGACACAGAGGCCACACCTCCATTATTATGACTGACAGAGGCCACACCTCCTGCACTGATACTGACAGAGGCCACACCCCCTGTACTGAGACTGACAGGCACATCCCCTTCATTTACAATGACACAGAGGCCCCACCTCCTCTATTTACAATGACACAGAGGCCACACCTCCTTGGCTAAAACTAATGCAAAGGCCCCACCTCCTGTGCTGACTAACACAGATAACACCTTCTTTAATCAGGCTGACACTGAGGCCACACCTCCATCCACACCCCCTAAACGCCATCACTTGATGAAACTGATGAGAGGCCACACCCACTTTACAGAAGCCCACCCCCTTTAGGAAGCCAGTTATTTTCTTACTGTAGCTTTTTATTTTAAATAGAGATTTTCTTTTCTTTTTAAGAACAACAACAATGAATGAAACCTTAAGAAGACTTTTAAAGATAAGAGTTTGGATCAGTTTTCAGAATATTGCAGATTTTTCGCTTCTTTATATCCAGAACCTGTCAGTAGTTTGACATTCAGTTTCTCAGTACTGTACTCGGTTCCGTCGTACACAAAGGGTTCATGATGAGTTCTCATACAGGTTCTGATGGAGAAATACTCTGGTATCTGGTTCTAAACAGAAGTAGAACTTCTGCAGCAAAGATGTTTGATTTTCTGCCAAATAAACACGTTTTACAAAATCATCATGGAAGTCTGTTTGGAAAAAAACGTTTTTAGACCATAAAAAAAACGATACTGAAAAATAAACCCGACCCGAACTGCACTGCGACACCGGTGCTGAAAAAAATCTTCACGTGACCGTGACGCCGATTATGACGGTGGGATGACGTCACTGCCCAGCGTACTGCAGCATGTTGTGTAACCGCACGTGATCAACTACGGTGGCAAGAATGAAATAAGAAAATAAAAAAACGAGTCCGTGTTTAGTTAAAACACTTTTATTATTCTTTATAAAATACTAATATTACAGCTGAACATCACAGCGCCGTGTAAACACACACTTCACCCTGGTTTGTTCTGGTCCGTCGTCGTGGTACTGTTCGGGTCGCGGCTCGGCTCGGAGAGGTTCAGGTGATTGGTGTTAAAATCAAAGATCAGCACGCTGAAACGCCGTGTTTTTACAGTGAGCTGAAATAAAAACACACAACACAAAGCGTTAGTGGGAACAGAAACATACACACCGGCTTTAGACTAGAAAGATGAGCGATAACTCACGTGTGTGTGTGTGTGTGTGTGTGTGTGTGTGTGTGTGTGTGTGTGTGTGTGTGTGTGTTTGTTTCATAATCGCAGTTCTGTAAATTATTGTAACAAATTTTACAGTCAGAGCAGCAGCCAGAAATAATTATCAAATAATATTTAAAAAAATTTTTCTATTATATTTTAGGTTTAAAACATTAAGCGGTTTACACGTGAAATACTGACGTCACGTTACATTAAAGTCAAGAATTTCTCTTTCATCTCTGTTTATGTTATTAAATGAACTTTTGTTAAATGTTCTTTTTTGTGAGGAATGTTTTATATCATGACATCACTTCCTGTGTTTAAAAAAAAACCACCAATGAGAAAGTGGATGCAACAAATATCCACCTTTCATTTTAAGATAAAAAAAAAAAAATTATGACACACACACACACACACACACACACACACGTTTGTATATACAAACAATTTTCTTTTTTTCTTTCTTTTTACCTAAACCGACTTTTTCCCTGATGTTTCACACAATTATTCCTCACACAAAACACTACTTGTTACAAATAACCCAACAACGTTCTACACACTTTTACACTGAATTACACGTCGCTGATATTTTATACGAGGGCACTGATTGGCTCTCGGCTTCTCGCAGTGACACGCTGAAACTCGGACGTGTTCACGATTAAATAAATTGATTAATTCCGTGTTTTGTGAAATATTTTGATGGTTGTGGAGCGTCGGCGGAGTTCGTACGTCACTTTATTACAAACACTGTAAATCTAAGAAGAACTAAAACGCACACGTTTCCGGGGCAGCTGAAAGTGTATCGTGTCTTGAACTAGTTTTTTATCACAAAAGTTTTAGGGTGTAAAGTGGATATAATAATAATAATAATAATAATAATAATAATAATAAAGTGAAATGATCAGTGTACATCCCATAATAATACTGTGTGTGTATGTTTGCATGTTGTTGATTGAATTGCTGGTTGTGGATTTTGTTATTTACATATAAAATATTATATAATATGCCCAAAGACATTTTGAAGGTCCTGTGAGCTTCATGACCTGTGAATAATCTTCTGTTGCAGACGATTAAAAAATTCAATAGAAACAAAACTTTTTACTACAATTAAATTCGCCGGAAAATGAAAAGTCGCCTGAAATCCAGTGATGCTACACGGAGGGTCACGTGACATTTTCGTGGTCACGTGTCTCCGTTACAACCTGCAGAGTTTAAGGGGGGGGGGGGGGAAAATGAAGTGGACGGAAAAGAATGCAGTTTTATTTCTCAGCTGGACATTTCCACGAGACGGAATCACGAGAAACGTCGCCGTGGCGATCGGTCGGCTCTGATTACACTGTCAGATAAAAACGTGAAACGTTAAATAATATTTATGCTTTTTTACGAAGAAACTGCTCAGATTTCGTTTTGTTTTAAAGCATAAAACATGGTCAAATAGAAACATTTGTAGTGGCATGAAGAATTTATCGATTTTATTGCACTTTGTTTGTTCATTTGACGAACAAACGTGATGAGAAATAAACGTCTGCGTACCGTATTCCCACAAGGAAGATCGCGTTTCGTTTAGACTCGTTATAAACTCATCAGAAACACGGACAGCTCGATTATTCACCGTTTACGAAGATTAAAGACAATAAATTTAGAACTGAGACTCGGGAGTATTAATGAGCACAATAACGACTCTTTATGCAAAACAACTGCAGCATGAGGAGAAACTCAGGGTTCTTACGGGACATGACGGCAACTTGACACGTTTCTGTGTATAAACACGTGATCGCGCTCGGTCACTTGCTGGAAGAGAAACTCTATTATTAACTCTAAACTAATATTTGATGGATGGATACTGTAGAAAGATCTATTTTTGTGAGAGAACTGAATAAAGATGAAAGATGTAAAGATCACATTCACAAAAAGAAACAAAACAAAAAAGATAAGAATTCACAGCGCCGGAACGCACGTGGCGCTGAATGTAGAAAATTCCAAAAAGTGTCTTTCACTTTTTTATATTGGATTTAAAAAAATAAATTAAAAAAAAATTTAAATAACCGTGTTTAATAAAAAGTAAAAAAAATAAAAAATTTTGGCTTGTCTTTTTTTTTTTTTTTTTTATTAAATGTTTTAAATTTGTATTTTGTTTGTATTAAAATCAAAATGCTTGAATTTTTGGGGGAAAAAATGCTCAGGTTTTTGGGAAAATCTTTACAAAATAATTGTAATAAATAAATACATCAACACACACACACACACACACACACACACACACACACACACACACACACACACACAGTGTTGCTCAACAAAAATTAAATATGAAATGAATCTTCAAAATAAAATATTTAAACAATAAAATAATAATATATATTTATGTTATAATATAAAAAAATATTATAAAATATAAAATTTGTGATGTCACAATATATAAATAAACACAGTGCAGCCTGACGGCATTATTAACAATATCAGATCTAGTTTGCAAGTTCAAGGTGGACGCAGTGTGTGTGTGTGTGTGTGTGTGTGTGTGTGTGTGTGTGTGTGTGTGTATACCTGACACTTCACTACACAACTTGTGGGCCACATCCTCGTCTTCCCGTGCGAACAGAGCGATGATGTCGTCCTCCAGCTCCTCCACGATGCTTTCACACTGAAACACACGTCTGATTCACTACACAGCAAAACAACAAAAATCCCAACCAGCATACACGGAGGAAGCAGGCGGCCATCTTTAACGCATGAACGTACGCACGGCTGCCATCTTGAAAAGCTCGTGAGGAGGAAGGACGCACGTCTTAGAAATGATTTCTGAATGAAACAGCAGGCTGCACGATTTTTACGATTTCTTTCTATAAAACTACACGTGCTTTCCGGAATCGCAATTTTTACACGCGTCAAGAGAAATCCGTGCGCAGGATTAAACAGAGCGCAGACATGATTACAGATTATTACACTGCAGAGAGAGAAAATCCCTCACATTCGAGGCTTTTAAAGAAATATTTGCAAAAAGATTTCGGATTTTTTACTTGAAATTGAAATCAAAATCCCCGACGTCACCGCCGGAGCTGAGAACGTGTTCACGTAGGACACTTTTTACACTATATAAAAAAACAAAAAAAAACAAAAAAAAAACACAAACAAATACAAGCTCTCGCACGGAGATAATTAAATAAAAAATTACATGAAAAAGGAAAAAAAAAACAACAAACGTCTGTGAATGAAGCAAAAAAAAAAAAAAAAAAAAAAAAAAAAAAACCATTTTAATAGAAAAATCAGTCTGTTTGGATTCACAAACTTATTTATATATTTATTCAGGAAAATCTTTTCCAAATGGCTGCAACTTTAAATGGAAGAAAATAAAACGGCTAAAAAGCAGGATTTTTTTTTTCTTTTACGATTTAAAAAGTAAAAAAAAATGCTGTAAAATTTCTGAAAAGAAAAAAAAAAAAAGAAAAAAAAAGTAAAATTAAAAAATAAATAAAAAGTTAATAAAGACTTACAGCAAACTTCAGGGCGTCTGAACCTTCGGGTCCGGAGAACTGAAAGTTTTTGAAGTCGGGGAAGTTCCCGCCATCGCTGCTCCTCGGTGCGAATCTCCTGTAGCTGCGTTGTTTGGTGTCGGGATCCTCGTACAGCGCGTAATCGCTCATGTTATTACAAACTCCGTCCAGCAGCTCGGACAGGTGAGTCTCCGAGCGAGCCAGAGGAACCTACACACCAGAAAACTTTTTTTTTAACTACAAATCTGAAGAAAAAAAAAAAAACAGACAGTGATAATGGAAGGGTACGAGGGTCACGTTGATGACCTTTTCCTTCCGCTCTTATTGAACGGATCGGAGCGACGCGTCCACGGTGCGACCGAGCTGACTTTTAACCTGCGTCCCTAAAAAGTTAGGGGAACAAAACAAAACAACAACAAAAAAAATGAGGCAGTGGCGTCTAGACAGGTCAAGGTGCAGCGCTGCTCCCGCCCCCGGGGCCTCCCTCCGGAAGGGCGCAGGGGAAGGGGGCAGGAGAGGAGAATGGAGCGCTGCCCGGGGGGTAAGCGGTGGGGAGGGGCGGTTGTCAACAGCAGCCAAGTGCAGGGTAAACAGCGCTCTCTCTCCTCCACCCTCGGCTGATCAAAGTAGGAAGTTTCTCCCTGTCATCCTGCTGAAAAAGGGGAGCAGGGGTGAGGAGGCATGGAGAGTAAAGTAGGGGGGTATTAGTAGCAGAAGAAAAAAAAAAGGGGGAACAGAAGGGGGGGGATTTCTAGGGGGGGGGCAGGTTGCGGATGAGCTGCGTTTTTTTTTTTTTTCTTCCAGCATGCAGATATGACCCCGGCTGCCCCCTTTTCACACACAGTATGGACCCTTCCGGTCCCTTTACATTACAGAGGTGCTTTTTTTTGGCCTTCAACACACCCCGTCCTTCCATCCACATTTCACCCCCCTCTCCCTCATCTCCCTCCATCAACCTCCTCTTCTTCTCCTCCGAGGATCCGCGACACAAAGAAGCTTCCGTGGCTCACCGCCATCTGGTCACAAAATAAGACAAAAGGTCCCGGGGAAGAAGGACAGCGACCCGTGCGCTCAGCCCTCCCGATTTTAATTAAAAAAAAAAAAAAAAACAGTCGGATGGACGCGCACACACAGAGAGAGAGAGAAAGAGAAAGAGTGAGAGAGAGAGAGAGATAAGACAGGACACAATCGAGCTGGAGCATGAATTAAGGAACGTCTGGCTCCAGTCGCGCCACAGGAACAGGAAGATGATAAAAAAAAAAAAGGCACAATTTATGCTTATTAAAGCGGTCAGAACGTCCGCGGTCGGCGCGTCAGGCGACGCTGGCTGGAGCTCGTCATCGTGAACATGGTGGGGAATTAAATTCGCTGCCGTAACAGTCCGAGGGGTTTGAATAGGGCCTGTCAATAAAGAATTTCTGCAGGGATAAAGGAGGGTGTGTGTGTGTGTGTGTGTGTGTGTGTGAAAGGCTTCTCCAGGATGCCATCCTTCACCGGTTTCGTCTCAATGAAGGAGCAACCAACATCAAGTGTTTTGAGAAAATCGAACCAAAATGTAAACAATTTCAGCGATCAGCAGATCAGACCTGACTTTGATCAGACACTAAATTAACATATGTATAAAAATATAGATCAGACTTAGTCATGGATCAGACTTCATACACACTCGTTCGTCACAGAGCCACGATCTCACACACTTCTGCAAACGAGAGTAAAACGATTTATATAAACGATTCGTTATATATTCGATTCGATAAACATCCGACTACGGAACCCGACATCACCTACGGTCCCACTTTTCTTTAGTTCCCTGTTCATGACTCACATTGTGGTCTGATTTCATGTTTATCACAAAAAAACGTTTTTATTGTATTTATTTATTTAATTTTATCGTGTCTTCATCTCAGAGTGTTTATGTCATGAAGAAACTACCGGACGTCGTCTCCGTTAGCGTATGTAGCTAGTACAGTTAGCTAGCTTTGCTAAGCGAATCCGAAGACGATGCTGACAGGAACATGAACTCGCGTCGTACACCTGATTAATGAGTTCATTTTAATTGTATTTATTTCTATTTGCTTTTTATATGTAAAAAAACATTACATTTATAAAATGAGTTTCCTGTTAGCTTGTGGAAAAGTGGAGGTTTGACATTCACATGACCTTCACATTTTTCTGTAGCGAATGTGTAAAGATTCAGTTGCGGAAAATTAGCTGCGTATAAGATGTCAAAATTGTAATTCTTACAGCTGTGTGTGTAAATATTTATTTACAGCTATAAATAAATCATTATATGAAGAGGCCATGTTTTGCTTCAGAGTGGCGCCTGATGAAAAATTAAATATATATATATATATATAAAATGATTCTTTTCTGGTGAGAGAGAGAGAGAGAGAGAGAGAGAGAGAGAGAGAGAGAGAGAGAGAGAGAAAGAGGAAAAGGCAGGCCTGAGTAAACACTTGTTATTCATCCATGGCTACGATCAAAAGGAGATTAACCCTGAATCAATAGGCGACTCTGCCTCCTAATGACGCTCCCCGGACAGCCAGGGTCACGGCTCTGAGTTCATTGGGTCTGACCTTTAAATACTGACACCATGGCTAAAGAGGAAACAGTTAAAAGTGCCCATTTTTTTTTTTTTTTTTTTTTTTTTATAAAGTCAGCAAGAATTACGAACCTGCAGGGGGGAACGTTTTGGGAATGTGAGGATTGAGTGAAGAGGAGTGGAAAAGCTTTAAAAAAAAAAAAAAAACTAATACAGCATTGTTATTTAAAAAGATGTGATTTCAAATATTATAAGTATAAATGACCTGCAAATTTTATGTATTGCTTTTATTTTATTTATTATTCAAATAAGATTATTATTGAACAACTTTCAAAAATTATTTATTCCTCTTACATTATTTCATTATTGATGGTTTGCAAAAACTGTGCATAATTATTATTTTCTTATTTAATTAAAATAATAATTATTTTTTCTTTTACTCGCTTTATACTATTAATAATTTACTATTATTAAAGTTGCGACAATAAATTATTATTATTTTATTTTTTATTTCAGATTATTTATTATTATTATTATTATTATTGAGCTGCAAAATTATCACAGAATTTCAAACATTTTTCATCGCTAACTTTTATATGAAAAATCTATAATTTAATTATTTTAGCCGTGTGAGTTTTTCTTTCTTTCTCTTTTTTTTGGTAAAAAGCAGTGTGAAAGACTCTTCTACAATACACACTGTGTAACACTTCAATAATCAATAACTCAAATAATGAACTTTTAAAAAAAAAATTATAATATAATATCTAAAAAATGTTTTATAATAATAAACAATAAACACTTAAAAAAAAAAATAAAAAAAAGAGGCAAATTATAAACAAATAAACAAACGTATTTCTAAACAGAAGGCAAATTTGATCAAATAAAATTCTGTACAAATTTACAAATAATAATAATAATAATAATTCTGCGATATCTCCGTTAAGTTTGACGCAAAAAAAGGCCTCATTTTTAGTTTGATGCGCTTTTTATGTTTTCTTTTTTTTTTTGTAATAGCATACAGTAAGATAGCATGCTAAGAGTGTGTGTGTGTGTGTGTGTGTGTGTGTGTGTGTGTACTGTATATAACACTTCAGCATTTACCTTTTTATCTGTCAGACTTCCGTCAGGATTCAGCCTGAAGCCTCCCACGTGGATGGTCTTCTTGGGGTCAGTCTGGCTGATCGAGTGTTTCAGCTCGTCAGCAATCGCCATGCAGGCTGGAGGACACACGCCGTCAGTGCAGGCTAATTCCTTTACTCGCTACACGTTAGCCATCTTACCATCATATCTTCATGTAGAATTTGTACTAATTTCTTCATTGAGAGCTAGTTTAAAGCCTAGCAGGAAATGAGCTCACTGGAAAGAAAACTGAGACACAACAATCCTCTCACATCTACTTATTATTTTTTAATTGTCAAAACTTTTGCAGCAGTGTGTGTGTCCCCCCCCAATAAAAACAAAAATTACACAAACTAGAACACACACTCCAGAAGTCCAGCCGTACTTTTTTGGTCAGAAGGAGTCAGTTACAAGGTCAAAAAGGTCATCCAAACACACTATTAGTACGCTGACCACATTAACACTGAAGCCCAAAACACACACGTTTAGCTTGTTGAGCTCCTCGTTAGGAAACGTATTCACATGAACATGAAGCAGGAGAAGATCAGGAACGTCATGAACATGGTGAAGATGGTGTTGGTGGTTGTGTCCTGATTTCAGGCCGGAGTTTGGTCGTGCTCAGTCATGCTCAATCGCCCCCATGGGAACGGCCAGGCCTGGATGCCTCTTAAAAAAAACTAATAGGATCCTCAGTGCTGAAGAGTTTCCTCTGACCATTATCATCTCACTGCTCCTCCACGTCACAAACAGCCATGAAGTTAACCATGGAGTCACCTCGTCATTCTTTTACAACAATGTGTCCTGACTGAACTGTTTTAGTTCTCTGACACCACACCAACAATTTATATTTTTGAATGAGCTGTTGCTATAGAAACGATGGCATATCAGAACGAGCGCCTTCCAAAAAATTCTAGAGACCAAATCAACACCTTCTGACCAATCACAGTCCTGAAATGAGTTTGCAACGCAAATGATTCTATTCTAATATTGTACATCCTCGCTACGGAATCGACACAAACGGAACAGATCTGAACTCACCTGAGCAGTAAAGCACTTTGTCTCTTTTCCCCTCCGCCATTTGGGAAACGATGGCCATCAGGACAAACGTGAAGCTGATCCACTGCACCATAATAAACTCCTGCAGAGGAACAGGACAGGAACATGACATGAGCAAACAGATACAGAGAGAGAAATGGTCAAGAGGTGGTATCAAAACATTCAAGACCAGTTTTGTACCATGCCAACAGATGGCAGCACAGGGCTGCTTGCACAGTCACAGGGAGCGCCGAACTAAATAAGTCAGTTTACCAAAACACATCATCCTGTGTACGTCAGGAGCTGTGCACATGGTGCTGTTCTGACCACGTGCTTTACCACGTTTGCTATTCTGGCCACGTGCGCCCCCCCTGTCAACCAGCTCTCATAACACGTGAGTTTCTTCCCAGAAACAACATGATCTCATTTCTCATTTCTCATTACCCAACCTACTCACCAGACTTCGCTCTCTTCCTGAAGATGAAGATCCAGCTCGAAGGTCACCGTTCTGACAACGTTGCAGAGATCCAACTCGAATCACAGAAGGTGCATGACACGCTTCATAAAGACGACTTCCAGGACACGTTTAAGAAGAACGACCCGAGTGGGATATGAATCCACAATCTTTAGCTAATAATTGCTTACTATTGCTCCAATATGCTTCCCAAAATTCTTGCTTGTGTTCCTCCATGAGGATCTAATTTACACGTGGGGGCACACTGGGGTAAATGGTTGCTTACGGTCCTCATCCAGCGATTAAAAATGCACCAAATGACACATGATACACCAGCAGGCTGCGTTACACACTCCTGGGCTGCAGTAGATCATGGTGACTCGCATCTCAGGCTCTAATCGGTATTTAGACACTGATTAACTCCATTTATTTGTCCAGCTGCACAGGGTATCAGAACTAATGGCACCCCCTCACCATGTCCGCAGGTCAGTTTGCTGTTCAATACAGGTGAATGTGTTTCATGTCATGTAGTAACACTGTTAAACAGCATGGTTCATAATTAATAGGGTGTGTTCATGAGCTGACGTGTGTGTTACAGGGCACGTAAACACACAGACAAGAACAACAGGTTTTTCATATTTTCATATGTTGTGTTTTAAATGTACCTTCAATTAATAATTATACATACATATAAATAATTCATATAATTATTACAATTATTTTAATATTAAATGATATTATTAATGATGTCATATTAAAATAATTATCAACAATTTTACTCCCACTGGTGATCAGGAACCGAATCCTTCACAATGCGTAACACAAGTTGGTATTAAAAAGTTGAGACAAGTTTTGAAACATGCCAATTGATGGCAGCACAGGCTGCACTCACAGTCACAGGAAGCACTGACCTTCATAAGTCAGTGTGCCTAAAAAATTGGCCTTTGTACATCTGGTGCAATTCTGACCACATGTGCCCTCTGTCACCCTGCGGAGATCCAGAAGATGCTTGACACACTTCGAAAAGAAGACTTCCAGGAAACTTTCCAGAAGAGTCAGGAACACTGAGAGCACTGTATTGCTGTGTAAGGGGACTATTTTGAAGGTGATAAGTGTGTATATAAATTAAGTCAATTCTTTCTAAACAGGTCGAGTCTCGAACTACCACCATGTACTTCCTGGTCATTAGAAACAAATCCTCAAGAGTTCAGACCCACAAACAATCATGAGCTTTTGGTGTTGCATTACCTGTCTGGGTGCATTTGTTAAAAAGAAGAAGAATGCATGTGTAGGAACATCAAAATTCTGATTGAGATGGAGGATGAACTCTGTATGAAGATGCAGTCCAGTGAGACGCTTCACCAGGTGAGGACTGGGCACGTGCACTTCTACAGAACTTATAACAGCCCAAAAAAAGGTTTACAATCACGTGTGAACGTTTACAGACATTTCCCTGGTGCTTATGCGATCTTGCTGCAGTGTGTGTGTGTGTGTGTGTATTGTATTCTCTTACCTGTGTGTAACAGGTGAGCGAGGAAAACCTCTTCCGGGTATCAAAGTAGGATTTAAACACGACGATAGTTTTATGGAAAGAAACTCAGCTGGTGAACCGAAACCACGTGTGTGTGTGTGTGTGTGTGTGTGTGTGTGTGTGTTCCGGAATCCTAGACCTTTGTACGAAAAAAAGGCAGACTCATATCTCGGTATTGTACGTGCCGGACTGTAGCGCTGCCACGACCGACAAGCGTGCTGCCAGCGGCGCTGATTGACAGCTCGATTCACCAATCGCGTGGCTCCTTCGAAATGACCGACCAATGAAAAGCGAAAGCGGCACAGGTATTAAGGAACCCGGATGATAATGACACTACTGATAGACTGGTTTATTGCAGAAATAAATCTCGCATACCAATAAAACAGTAATAATAAGAATGATGATTATTTTGTTTACAATACAGTGAATACATTATTATTAATATTTCCTTAACAGCATGGCTATATTATTATTATGCAAATACCTTTCTTAGAAAAAAATAAAATCTTTTTTTTTTTTTTTTATAAAATACCCTTAAAATAATAATGGTATCTTTGTTTATTATATGTGGCCAAAATGTAAAAGATAAATAGATGCATTTGCTTGCATTTTCTGAAACACAGAGGGTTAAGGGCCTTGCTCAATGACGCAAGAATGGCAGCATCGCAATACGGGTCATTATTGAATGTCACATGACCATCGAAAGTCACATGACAATCCATATTTTTATGCATTAAAAAAAATAATAATAACATAATACCTCCATTTAAACCAAACAACTGTTTATAATCAGGTTACTGTAATATATACTGAACATTTAGCTATATACAGTTTTTATTTCCTGATGGAAACCAGTGTGTAGACGTCTTCAATGGCAATCAGAAGTAAAATAGGTTTTGCCCTGGAAAAGTGTATAAAAAGTGATCTGGTGTGACCAATATGATACTGACATAAACAGAACATAATGGATAAAACGTAAAAGTCGGCCAAATATTTGTTCACACAGAGACACGGTTATTAAACTCCAAATCCATCCTGATAGCAGCACGTCCTCATGAGGACCCCCAGCCGGCACAGCGACTGACACACACGATCCAGTTTTGCCAAACTTTACCAGAGTGTGAAGAGTTTTGGCTGAAGCTGTGAATATGTTGCCACCTGCCCCCTGCAATTAAACCATATGGATGAGAGGCTGGTCTTCCTGAGCCAATCATTTTTGGCACCATATATTGTTGGCATCGTGCAAAAAAAAAAAAAACTAGATATGATATCAATGCAATAACCATGTATTCTATTGATTCATTTTTGTATCAGACGCCGATATATTTATTTCAAAGAATAAATCCTGAAATGAAATGTGAAACATTAAAAGGGAATCTCGATTTTTTTTTTTACTATGAAATTAAAATAGATTGAATTATGTATTAAATGCAAAAGAAAAAAAGTCTCTTGGTGCATATATTTATAGTATTTTTATTTGAGTTATCATTTGATTTGTCTTGTTAGCTGATCACATCAGTCTATCCTCACTACAAAAATTAATATGTAATAATTATCAGTGTATCTAAAGCAAAGTGATTACAGCTACATGCAATCTATTTTAAATACATTTCCATAATGAATGTTAATTGATTTTGTTAATTGTTTAGTTAATTGCATTGTTTCAACACTGAAACTCAGAACTGATGCAGCATCCAGGCGTCTCTGTGTATATCCACAAGGCTTCCTTTTGATCAAGGTCAACATTGTGAAAGTGTAAAAGAGTGATAAGCAGGCCAGCACACACACCATTACGCTGTGAAAACAGGGTAGAAACCCAGGTGGTGCGTTTGATAAAAAGTTAACGGTGGCAAATGAAATAAAAGCTTGCAATAAAATAGAAACCGTGGGTGTCAGGTAGAGATAGAATGGGTATAAGAGCTGTCTTTTTTTTTGGCATCACAAGCCTGGATATTGGACTTGGATGTCTCAGCTTATATATATTAATAATTAAAATTATAATAAAATAATCTAAATGTAAATTATATTATCAGTTGGAATATAGTTTAAAAATGGATAATAAATTATAAATAGACAAAAATTTAGTAAATTTACAAAATCTTACTTAAAATATTTTTTTGCAATGTGGTTATTTTACTTTTCGAATGTTTTTCTTTGGAAAGTAATTTGGAATATAGATCTATAATTAATAATAAATGTCTTTATTTGATCCTGAATTTATTGTTTCCTGCGAACACCTGCAGTCTCAGTTACCTACTGATTTAACTCATTAGTTCTTCTTCTGAACAGTTTTGATAGAAGTAAGAAAAGAAAATGAAGAAATCTTACGAGCCCACAGCCAATCAGCAAATCAACTATTCAGATAACAAGCTAGCTAATTATCCCCGGCTTCTGGTTTCTAAAAAGGTACTGACCCCAAACAATGACTTCCTGCTCCAGATACATCAGTACTTACGATGAAGCATATAAATTAGCATTACATTTCTAATTAAATGGGGTTGTTTTAGCATCTTTTAATTACCATTGCAGATTTGTTCATTAGCTAGCTGGCTAATACTTGATATTTGTTATTTTGCAAGTTGCTAGCTATCAGGAAATGCATATATATATATATAATAAATACTTATGTATTTATAAAAACAAGCAAATAAAGTAAATAAATAAATAAAGTTTTGCACAGGAATACAATTTCTAGCTTGCTAGCATCATGTTCAGAAAGTAGCTAATAGTACTGTAGTAGTTTTTTTATATTAAACCATAAACTGTGTAGCTTTGAGTTGAGAAGTAACTTATAAACTATATATTTAATGACAATGCAGACTCATAGCTTCAGTATGAACAGTGTACAGTACTGTGTGTTCCACATGGTGGAGTCCTGAGGAGTGTTTGGAGGACACGTGAGGCTAACGTGGCCAGGTAAATGAGATGGTTTGTATCCAGGGAAAACTCTTTTTCTCTTCATTAAATGGAGTTTGGTTTGTTTACTGCTGTTCGTGTGTGTGAAAAGAAGCCATGTTGGTATAAGATAATGAGTGTTTGTCCCAAAAGCCTGTGTGTTTACATGGGTTAATTGGTTTATATGCAACACTGCTGCTGCGAATCAGTGCACTTTGGCTTGGAAAGTTTTCATACAGATTTTTTTTCTTATTGTTAATCTGGTAGGTTAACCTTTAACCCCAGAGTTTCTGGAAATAATTTTGACGATCAAGTATATCACACTTTTCCCTCCGTCTTGGCATCTGCGTCAACCCCTGTATTAGTGTTGATCAGGTTTTCTACATTCACACAGACATTTATCTGCTCTGGCTCGTTTAGAGGGACACGAATTACCGACTCATCATGAGCAAATCCAAACTATTTTATTTCACTATTTCTCCATGTGTTACGAGGCTTTTATGTAATATTTATGGAAGGAGTCTCCAGTGTCACTGATTGTAACAGCTTTAATATAAGAGAAAACAGGAACTAACTTGTTCAGCAGAGGTTCATCATCATCATCAAATGTATGATTGTGGTATGAAGAATAAAAACACACTTCAGGCTGTATTGCTAAAAAAACATTAATAATTAGGACGTCTTATTTATGTATTTATTGATGTACTTATTTAGATGTTTGAAATCTTATCATGCATTTTAACCAACGCTTCTCTTCTAATCGAATCATTTTGTGCCTCTTGATTGACTTTTTTTTTTGACTCTTGAGACTCTTTGACTCTCAGACTTTGCTCTCTGTTAAAACGATACCGATGCTGATGTTCTTGACGATAAGATTCTGACAGACCTGAATGTGAATATTTTTCTGCCCTAGGGTTTGTATAAAAAAAAATTATAATCTCTCTCTCTCTCTCTCTCTCTCTCTCTCTCTCTCTCTCTCTCTCTCTATCTATCTATATATATATATATATATATATATAAATAATAACACAAGATGCTCAAATGTACTGTATGTCGTGCCGGCAAGCGGATGTCTGTATTCTAGGATCAGGAGTAATGTCACATAGCAGCTGTGTGTGTGTGTGTGTGTGTGTGTGTGTGTGTGTGTGTGTGTGTGTGTGTGTGTGTGTGAGTCGGTGGTAAAGGTAAAGGTGTCACATTGTGCCTCAGGACAGGTGGCGGCTGCTTTCCTGGCAGAAGAAGCAGCCGTGTTTCTTTCGCTCGTAATGGTGTGTTGTGTCCTCCAGCAGTGTGTTGGATCGACGAGAATGAGCTGTGAGTGAGATGCTGCTTCAGGAGTTGTGTGGTTTTATGTCAGGGAACTGCAGGGCAGGTATGACGGCGGTCTCTGAGTGAGAGATCAGCTCTTGCTGAACAGGAGAAGTGCTGCACCCATTCACTACTACGTCAAGACTTCGCTCGCAGGGTTTGTGTCGACACAAACAGAACAACCTCGAGATTTTTTTGGGATCCACCGTTTCCCAAACGATTGATTTCAATGCACATTATTTCTTGCACTATGTATTTTCTTTAGTTTGCTTGCTAGTAATGCTAGTTAACAAACCAAAAACTTCAAACTATTGTTTGTCCACCCACCTAGCTTCAATATACAATTCTTTATTTACTACTTTTAATGTAAAATAATAAATAATGAAATTTGATGGACAAAATTTCCTCACTATCTTGCTAACAAGCAATGCAGTTACTGTTTATAGTAAACCCATATTTAATTTATAGTTTGTTTTGATTTTAATGCCGTATTTATTAAAATGACTGTATTTTGCCTTAGAGATGGTGTTATGTGGTTTCACGCAATAGACATCATCACGAGTTACTCAGGTGAATAATATGCAAACAAAATATGATGCACAATCTATTTTATAACAGTTCAATAAAAACGCTGGACAACCAAACATGTACACAAGTCAAAATAAATCTGTGCAATGAATATGCAAATTAGATAAGGCCTTCAGTCTCCGAGGCCCGCCCCTTCTTATTTGCATTCTGCCCACTGATTTGCTGTTATGTTTAACGACACAATAACAATCACTCAGTTCTAAATTGTGGTTGAACTTTAATTTTTAACAGATTTTTAAGGGTCTTATTAAAAAATGCTTCAAAAAACACACAAACTGCTTGTGTTTTTCAGGACAGTTGGGATGACGAACTAAACAGTGACCTTTTGCGTAGCGACGAGGACGACCTGAACACTAGGTAGAGGTGAACTTTTCTGCTCAGAAAAGTCGATTTCTGGAGAATAAACACTGCACAGTTTGAAAAAAAACAACACAAGAACACTGTGCAAGGATTTTGTAATATATATATATATATATATATATATATATATATATATATATGTTGTAATTTATCAACGGTGTTTAATTAGGAGTCAGTTAGGATCATGATGGATTCTTGATGACATTTTCCTGTGCTCACATCTGGAATTTGGGGCCAAGGCTGATGCTCTACATCTGGCTGAGGAAGCACGGGAGCAGACGGCGGATGATTGTTTTCAACATCCAAATCAATGATCCTCTCGGTGATGCATTTCAAGTGAGTCTCTCTTTCTCTCTCTCTCTCTCTCTCTCTCTCTCTCTCTCTCTCTCTCTCTCTCTCTCTCTCTCTCCTCAGATAACATTGGTTCCTTTTCAGTGTGTGTTTGTAAGCCGGGGCTTTGCCGTGGGATCCCCGGGGAGGCTACAGGCTCAGCGATGGCAGGAGAGGTAAAATTAGATCCATTATCGCTCTCTGCCAGTTTATTTGTCCTGACAAAGTTAGCTCTGACAGCTTGTTCGGTGGAGGGTTCGAGCTCTGACCTTGAGGCTCACATCCCCACAGAAAAGCGCGCGGCTTTGTGTTTTTCAGAGCGAGACTCCCTGCCAATTATCCAGCCTCCGATAACGCACGGGCTTCCGTCCAAAATCTAATAGGGGCCTGTGTAGGTGAAAAAGATTATTGACCTTTTTTAAACTATATCTAGGGGGTTTTAATATGATGGCTGTAATTGATGCTCTTCTCCTGTTGTTTTTTTTTTTTCTCTCTAATTGATAAACTCAGAGAATGAGTTTATCCTTCAGACGAGGGAGAAAACCAGCATCCCTTAACAGCGGGTTAAAAAAGATGATTTCAGAATTATGAAGAATAAAATTGGAGAAGTCTGTTCTAATTAAACTGCAAAAGGGGGTGTAAAGTACAAATAAATTAACAGAAAAAGATCGATAGAAATATTAGAATAAAGAGGTGTGGGGGGGAAATAAAAGGTGGATATAATAATAAAAATACAATAAAAATACAGGAAAGAATCTCAGCTGGGTTTCATCATAAAAAAATTTTTTATAGAAAAAATAAAGAGACACGGTCAGGAGGAGTCTGTTCTAATTAAAGTGCTGTAAAATCACAGGATATAAAATTATACAATGAAAAGGAATATAATGGATAAAAGAAAACAATAGTATGACAAGAAATTAAAGAAAAAATTACGAGAGAAAGTGGAGAGAGAGAGGGTTGGGGGTGGGGGGTGGGGGTGGGCAGTGGAGGGTTAATTAAAGGCCTGTATTAGTGTATATTCAAATAGATACAAATGGACAGAGAAAATGTTTGTATTTAAAAAAAGAATGAAGGAGAGAAAGAAAAACGAGCAAAACTTTTTTCTGCAGGATTTTCCTAATGTTTTCTAGAAACACAAAAAAAGAGACGACACTGAGTTCAACTGTAAAAAGAACACGTCTTACAGAACAAGAGATTTTGAGATTAAACTTTGATACTGAACACACACACACACACACACACACACACACACACACACACATACAAGTCCAGGAAAATTGAGGACCAAGGCCATGCCTCTTTGCCTGGATTTATTGATTTATAGAAAAAGAAGAAAAAAACGGTTTATTGTAAGCAAAGTATGCAAATGTGCTCGAAGGATTCTTTATAACGAGCGTATTTCATTTATTGACTCTTTTACTCCATAAACTTGTGGTCAGTGTGACTCCTGGACACTCGGCCAGACCGAACGCTCAGCCAGCTAAAACGGTGGAACATCTCTCTATTAATTATGATCATCTGTTGGCTGTGATGGAGCTCTCTATTGCCTGTCCAGCTCTTCTTCTCCCTCTCTTTTAGACACACAAACACACACACACACACACTTGAACACACACACGGTGCAGATGGCGCCTGATCTGATCTCCGATTTGCACGCTGGTGTTGATGTGGGCTCTGCGCCGAGCCTGTTAACTTCCATCTGTGTGTGTGTGTGTGTGTGTGTGTGTGTGTGTGTGTGTGTGTGTGTGTGTGTGTGTGTGTGTGTGTGTGTTTTGAAAGGAGGACACAGATAGATTTGACGAGTGTATACACACACCAGTTATTTCTGAAGTGGAAATGACACCATGTTGAAATTCTTTTCGTCAGACTTTGCTGCTCAGACGCGTGTTAATTTAATAACGTTATCAAACACACGCTCACACACACACACACACACACACACACACACACACACACACACACACACACACACACACACACACACACACGCGTGTCAAAATATTTTGCTGGGTGTTTTATTCAGTCATCTGCAAGCGAAATATTGGCCCAGACACACACACACACACACACACACACACACACACACAGACACACACACACACACACACACACACAATGAACAGCTACACAGAACAGCATCATGAACAGACATTAAGTGTGTGAAGCCGAGCAAACCGTCTGGTTATAACGCATCATAAGCAGCGTATGAAGGATAACACGGTCACTGTATAAACCAGGGGTGATTAATAATAATAAAGTTATATTTTTCATGTGATACCTGAGTGTGTGTGTTAACGATTCCCTGGATGTTACACACTTGTTTATTTGGTGAAAAAACGATAGAAATTCGAGCTGATATTCTAATGAAATAGCTCTGAATTTCTAGACTGAAGTCGTGAGTGAGGATGAGATTCTACTGAGATGATTATTGAATTAAATCACTAGTTGAATTAATGTAATTAATTGAATAGCAATAAAAAAAAATTTGGTTCACTTTAATCCAATTGTTAAAGCGATTCGAAGTCAAATGGAACTTTTGGAAAAATGGAAAAAGATTTTCTCTAAACTTTTGTCAATTGAATTCTTCAGCATCCATTGAATTGACTTGTTGTTCTTGTTCAGCTTTAGTTCTTTGATGTTTGTTGTTTTGATGTTTAACAGAAGGATCCATTCACTAACATTAAAAAAACGAACACGACGTTCAGTGCAACTCGCTTCTACACCGAAGTCGCCTGGAAGAATGGTGTGAAAGCTCCTGGTGAGGTTCCTCCTGCCCTCTAGGCTCTGTTTATTCCCCGCTGCGTCTGTTCTGCACGGCTCGTTCTCACGGCAACGGCCAAATTGACATTTCGGTCAAAATTATCAACGCGATTTCATTTTTGCCAGGAGTAAAGATCTCTCGTGACGGCTTATTCGGCTGCTGATCAGAGTCTCGGCCTGATGTCGAAATTAACATCGACACCTAGTGTGAAGGAGAATAATTGCCGATTCGCGGGCGATGGAGGAAGCAGGCGTTCTTCACGTGGCGCGTTGTACGCCGTTTGATGTGTATATCAGCGATCCGTGAAGCCGGCGCTGCGTGCCAGACGAAAAATGATTAAAAGCTTTTCTGTTTGTGCCGCTGAGGCGTTTTGACAAATTAAACGGCATGTTTTTCGACTGTGATGCCACTCATCACCCCGTGAACGTCCAGATCGGTCTAAACTAAACATGTAGCATCAAGATCAGCATCCGTGCTGCTTTATTTCTCATCTTATTAAGAGATAAAGTGTCGTGTCTTCACACGTCATTCAGGTGCTAGCTGACAGACAGCAGGCATGTCTATGATACAGATATTTCTAATATATTTATATCCTCCAGAGATATCCAACCTTCAGAGAACTTTATACACAAATTGTGTGTGTTTTCTGTTTGAGTAGAAGTTTGGGGATTGTGGAATAAATAAAAAATATTTTCTTGAAAATGTTTAGAACTAAAAACAACATCGTTGGTTATTGAATTATTAGAAAATGTGAGATTTGGTCAAATAGATTCGACAGAAATCAGTTATTGAATGCGATTAATGCAATCAGACTAAAACAATTTCGCTTTTATTGAATCACATTAAAATATTTAATCTATTCATTGAATGAAGTCAAGAATTCAAATCATTTCATTGATTTCATTTAAATCATCTTAAGTCATATCAAATCTTCCCTCGTTTTATTATTCAGGATTATTTCTGTTCAAAATAAACCCAGATTCAGTCCCAAGGGTGTAAATACTTACGCAACAGGTGTTAATTCACTTGCACTATTTCCATATCTCCAGGTTTCTACAGGATCTGAAAATCCTGAATAGATGAGAAGTTAAATTGTGTATTAATGTAGGAACAGTGATGTAATTCTGAGTTCGTCAGGACATTACCGAGAAGTTAGAGGAGATGGTTGCTCTGTGTCCATAGCTGTTCTGTACTCGGTCAGCATTTTTCAGTGTTCCTCAGCACCAGGGTGTTTGATAGATGGTGCCACCTGCCTGCAGTGAGGCTCTGGGATTTACACACTCACAGCACAACACCCAGAGCATCTCCTCTGGATAAAATCAAATATTCATGGTTTCAAAGCAGATGTTTGTCTGACCTGAAGTAGACCACCGTGACTGTATTTTACCTCAAAGCGGTGTGTGTGTGTGTGTGTGTGTGTGTGTGTGTGTGTGTGTGTGTGTGTGTGTGTGTGTGTGTTTGCTTGTTTTGCTCACTGATGCAGGATTGTGTGTGTGTGTTCTGATTCCCACATGCTTTTGACTGACAGGTGCACAGTGGAGCTGAGTGAAGGAGATGGAGCATCCTGCAGGAGAGGGACGTGAATGTAACATCAGTACGCAGCTAATGAAGAAAAAATGTCCAAATGTAACTGCCTGATTTATTCACATTAAAATGAAAAATATTTTTTAACATTTACATGTAAGGAAATGTTTTACATTAGCCACGCCTCCTTCACTGAAACTGAGCCGCACAGAGGCCATGTCTCCTTCACTGAAACTAAAAGTTACAGAGGCCACGCCTCCTTTACTGTAACAAATAGGCTCAGGGGCCACGCCTTTCTCACTAAAACGAATTGGCACAACGGCCATGCCCTCCTTCACTTTAACAACTAGGAACTGAGGCCACGCCTCCTTTACTGAAACTAATAGGCACAAAGGCCATGCCTCCTTCACTGAAACTAATTGGCACAGAAACCACGCCCCCTTCACTGTAACTAATATGCACAAAGGCCACGCCCTCCTTAACTGAAATCGTAAGAAGGCCACACATAGAGGCCACGCCTCCTTCACTGAAACTGAGTGGCACAAAGGCCACACCTACTTCATCAATTCATGGCAGAGAAATCATGCATATTACACTGTAACTGCAAGGGCACAGAAGCCACGCCTCCTTCACTTCAACTGACAGGCTCACAGGTACAGAAGCCACGCCTCCTTTACATTGTTTTGACTTGGCATCATCATCATCATCACAAATATGCAGTTTTATGAGCAGATTTATATTCAACATAAATCCAGGGATTGTTTTAGAAGCTCCAAAAAATGAAATCAAATTTCATTCTTTCTTTTTTCTTCTTTCTTTCTTCTAAACGCAGTGTTTTTGTAGAACCTCGTCTCCTGTTGTACTGTCATTGTGCAGTGTGTTTGCTCAGGAGAGTGTTTGCCATCCACACTCTGTTTCTCTCTTTTAGCCGTGTTGATATTCGGATTACACTGAATAACTTGGCACTCGTCCACTCGGAGCCAATCATATGAAATTAGCTCGGTGTTTAGTTTGGGATTTGGCGTATTGGCCTTTGGGTTCCTGAGCAGATGGCTGGAGACTGTAGATTACAGTGGGAATTAAACTCAGGTGAACGTGTGAGAAAAGGCTTTTAACAAGTGCAGAACAATCGAGTGAAGGAAGCAGATTGGGGGGTGAAGGAAGGAGGACGCAGAACGCTGCATGATGGCACGGATGAGCGTAATAACTCATTGGAGGAGCTCATCAATTTAACATCGTAATTGTTCGCCATCGTGACTAAAAAAAGGAGAAAAGCACAAACAGATATTTGATGATAATAGATGATAGTCGTGTGAAAAGATGTACACTATAAGCGTATACATGACACTGCACCTACTTATATAAACACTTTTTCTTTGTATTTTAGCTTTTGGAGATATTTGTTCAAGCCTAATATTTAATTACAAAAATATTTCTATAAAAAATGCAGGCAAACGATTTTATAGGTAAAAACAGAGCAACAAATTTCACTATTTTTCCTTCTTTTTCAGATTTTAAATCCATTCCAATCACACACACACACACACACACACACACACACACACACACACACACACACATATATATATATATGTTACAAGGAATGTTCATGGTGTTTTAGCCACGCCCACAATTTAGTTTAAAATTTATTTTAACTTATTCTGAATTGATCCTGAAAACTGTATTATGTTTTCTATCTGTCTCTGGTTGCATTTAATATCCGTTCGTGTTCTTAATTACGTTTCAGCAACTATCTCTTGAACTCGTCTGTTCCTGAAGATGTCGAAAAACTTCACCACAGATTTGTAATTGCCTCTTACAAAAAAAAACCCTGACACCAGAGACTCCTACTGTACATGTTAGATAAATACCGTGTGTTAAAGTCTTTGTGAACGAGCTGTTACTATGGAAACGAAAACGTAATAGACACCTGCAGTCCTGAAAGATGTGGTGTAACTCACAATATTTAATACACACTTTCGGGATAAGTGATTATCAGTGCAAACCAGAGCTCACAAACCTCAATCAGTTATGCGCTCTCTCTCTCTCTCTCTCTCTCTCTCTCTCTCTCTCTCTCTTCTCTATCCATCTATCTTTCTCTGATTTCATGCCTAATCTGTGTTCACACCACTAATGCACACAGACAGGCAGGAAAGCAGAACCGACCCCCTTTCCATTACAGCTCGAGTCATCACGTTTGTGTGTGTGTGTGTGTGTGTGTGTGTGTGTGTGTGTGTGTGTGTGTGTGTGTGTGTGTGTGTGTTGACCTAAAGCTGCTGACTCTGTGTGTTAATATAAATGATATGATGTGTTTATTAAAGATGTGAGAGCTATACAGACGTACGTCATCGTGTTTTAAATAAGCAGGAAAATAAACGGGTTCTGTGTGTGACCTGATGCTACGACATTATTAAGCTCTGTGTGTGTGTGTGTGTGTGTGTGTGTGTGTGTGTGTGTGTGTGTGTGTGTGTGTGTGTGATGTTTGTGAGTCCAGTAGTATGAGAGTGTCTGGGTTTTAAATCTGAGACCCGGAGCAACAGACGTATTTCATGCTGTAAATTTAATCCACGGGGGTGAAAAGTAGAAGTGTTGATGTTTGATGTGCCGGCATTCGTGCTGCAGTTCTAACCCTGTGACTCTTTCAACCGTTACACAAAACCTCCTCCTGCAGATGCAACACACACATACACACACACACACTTACACACACACTTACACACACACACTAGCGTGAATAAAACTCATATCAAACACTTCCAGTGGTGAATTAAGGCACATCAGTGTTTACACACATACACACTGGATTTAACTTGAATATCAACTGGTAATAACTGTGAAAATCACACACACACATTCACCTTTAGCCTACTTCACTGAAACCAATTGCACAAACCACACCTCCTTTTTGAGACTAATTGGTGCACAGGCCACACCTCTTTCAGTGGGAACAATTTGTACACAGGCCACGCCCCCTTCACTGAAACTTATTGCTGCAATGGTCAAACCTCCTTCACTGAGACTAACTGTCACACAGACCACGCCTCTGGATACCGACTGTTTAAAATCACACACACACACACACACACACACACTAACATTCTCACACACTTCCACTCACTCACAGTCTAACTCCCATAAACACACACACAGACACACACACACACACACACACACGCACGCACACACAGACACAGACACACACACACACACGCACACGCACGCACACACAGCTGCTATTCGCTCAGAGACTTGAGGCTCCACAGCAGAATAACTGATGTTTTGTGAGTCTTCTGAGGTGCTGAAAAGGAAGATGGATCTCACAAATTCTTCCTCTTATGAATAGATTATTTATTTTGTAAGAATTGAGGACTTTATCATTGTCCTGCTGTGCAAAATAACAAGATTATAAAGATTATTTTAATGTTTAATTATGTGTTTATTACATAATTGAGAATTAAAATATAAAATGTGGTTTCTTTTGTTGTTTGTTTCTTGTTTTTTTTTTTATGTGTTATTCTGAAGAACCTTCTGTTCGTTACATGATGATGAAGGCTACGCCTCTTTCACAAAAGCCACACCTTCTTCACAGGACCAACAGGCACCGGGTCTACATATTTCATATTTGTAATGATGTGTTCTTTCGTGGCAATACAATGACAGCTTTAGAGGCCACACCCCTTTATAGACCACACCTATTTTACTGCATATTGTAATGAGGCCACACTTTCACTTAAACTATCCCTGCACTGAAACTAATTGGTAAACAGGTCATGCCATCTTTACTGAAACCCATAAAAGGAGGTGTGGTCTATACACAAATTGGTTTTAATAAAGGAGACATGGTTTTTGCTTTACTGAAACTAATTGGTGCACAGGCCACGCCTCCCTCATTGAAATCAGTTGGTGCACAGCCCATGCCTTCTTCAATAAAACTAATTGCTGCACAAAGGCCACACCTCCTTCATTTAGACTCATATCTGCATAGGCCACGCCCCCTTCATTTAGACTAATTGCTGCACAGGCCACGCCTCTTTTACTTAGAATAATTGCTGCACAGGCCATGCCTCCTTCACTATGGTTAATTGCTCTACAGGCCCCGCCTTCCTTTTTGGTTCTTTGCACCTGTCAATTATGGTGCAGAGAGAGAACCCCCTGCCCTGCAGTCTGCTTATCACCGACTGCCCTGTGGCGTGATGGGTAATTTTCTCTGTTTTGAGTGAGTGCGCGTTTAGCATGCAGGTTACAAAACGCCCTCCGGAAACTTCCATCTGATTAATCACGATTATCATACCATTATCATGCAATCACACACTAATCGTACATGCAGGGTCCCATCTGCAGTGTGTGTGCGAGTGTGTGTATGTGCGCGCATGCGTGTGTGTGTGTGTGTGTGTGTGTGTGTGTGTGTGTGTGTGCGTGCGTGCGTGCGTGCGTGCGTGTGTGTGTGTGTATGATATATTCCATAAAGCAATGTGTTTAAATATTAATCCAGCCCATAATTCAGAACTTCATTTTACAACTGCATCCAGCATTTTGGCCCAATTGAAATGCGGAACAGTCAGAGATCTCATTAGCTTTGTTAATTGTGGTTCAAGCTGCTCTGTGTACACACACAGACACACACACACACAGACACACACACACACACACACACACACACACACACACACACAGCTTTTTAATTCAGGGAAGCCACAAAGCTCGAAGCTGAGCCAATGCAGGCTCCTGCTCATACATTTCTATTTCAGACTCACTGCATTGTGCAGCTTAAATTTATTTATTTTTACTTTTGCACCTGATTTACAAGATTAAAAAAATTACATCCT